>CM059428.1:137571247-137703747 GCA_030390025.1 Squalus acanthias
GTTTATTTTGTTTGGATAATTGGAACCTCCTCCTAATAATTGACTAAATTCAATTAGTGTCCTTGCCCCCCGCCCCCCTACAGATAGAAGCCATTTAATGCTGTATAGAACTAATGTTGGAAATTATTTTTGAGCCTAAAACAATGGACTTGCAGACCGATATCCATTTTTACAATTGGTTGAGAATAACAAGTTCTGTCAATCTGAAGTATTCCTACATACGTAGCAAAGTGCACTGAATTTAGGGCTGGTTGAATGAATGTGGCAAATTGCTGGTTTGTTGCCTTTGTTAATAAACCCTTCCGATGGTGTTGGTAAAGTAATTAACCAGCGCAAGTTTTCCTATCCTCTCCAACCCCTTTTGCCTAGGCTGGGAGTTACTGTTTAATTTGTAACCTATGCGTTAAGCAGATGGAATATTTATAGTGCCTTGATTCTGTATGCTTCAGGAAGCTTAAACTAATTAGATGTAAGAATTAATGAATCATCAAGTTTAATCCATTTTCTGGGTCAGCAGCAGGCTAGTCTTGTATTAATGCAGTGCAGGAACTTAAGAAAGCATTGTTTCCTTCCTCAATTTAATGAGACCTGAGGCATAAATGGAACAAAGTACAAGGAAGCTGGCCTTTTAATCCTTTTTGATAACAATTACCATGGATCTTTAGTAATTTGAGGGTGAATTTTCTATGTCTTCAGAGTAAGCAAATCAACAGTGTTCACTGTCAGGTTTACTTTGGAATTTGGCTATGTAAAACTGAGTATATAATAATTTAAAGGAGATCCAGCATTTTATAACCTGTATTTTCTGTGATTTTTTTTTTAAGTAAAAGCAGATATAAAGTGTATAACATTACATGTGATGTATTGGATGGTAAATTAATGCAGTGTCAAAAAAACGGTGCAAAAGCTCTTTTAGCTTGGGTCGCCAGCAAAAAACCAAAAGTACATTTTCAAGCTCCAGTAATTTCTTAAGGCAAATTGATGAGCAACTTTGACTTTAAGTAGTTAATATTTTTTGTTATCCTTGCTATCCTTTTATTTTCAGACTATAAACCTGATTGAAAAGGAATGATTAATCTGGGCCAAATCCACATGAACTGGTGCCTGTATTGGGCTGTGACCATGAATCCTCAGCCTCTCAGCCATCTTTGACACCATTGACCACTCCATCCTTCTCCAATGTCTCTTTTCTGAGTCCACCTTTGAGGCATTGCTCTCTCCTGGTTCCACTTTTTCCTGACTAAATATAGGACTCGATTGCTTGCAACACCTTCTGCTTTGCTTGCAAGGTTTCTTCTTCACTGTCTGCATGCTACCCCTTTGAGACATCCAGAATTATGAGGTCAGCTTTCATATATGCTAGAGATATAGCTCTCTTTTGCCACCTCAACCTTTCAACCAAAGATTTTTACCAACCATTCAAGTTTCTATAGCTTCTATAGATATGTGAAGAGAAAAAGATTGGTGAAGTCAAGCGTAGGTCCCTTGCAGTCAGAATCAGGGAATTTATAAAGGGGAACAAAGAAATGGCAGACCAATTAAATACACACTTTGGTTCTGTCTTCACAAAGGAGAACACAAATAACCTCCCAGAGATGTCGGGGAACATAGGGTCTAATGAGGGGGAGGAACTGAATGAAATCAGTATTTGTAGGGAAATGGTGTTAGGGAAATTGACGGGATTGAAGGCCGATAAATCCCCAGGGCCTGATAATCTACATCCTAGGGTACTTAAGGAAGTGACCCTAGAAATAGTAGATGCATTGCTGGTCATCTTCCAACATTCTATAGACTCTGGAACAGTTCCCATGGATTGGAGGGTAGCTAATGTAACCCCACTATTTAAAAAAGGTGGTAGAGAGAAAACGGGGAATTATAGACTGGTAAGCCTGACTTCGGTAGTGGGCAAAATGCTAGAGTCCATTATAAAAGATGTAATAGCAGAGCACTTGGAAAACAGTGACAGGATCAGACAAAGTCAACATGGATTTACAAAAGGTAAATCATGCTTGACTAATCTACTGGAATTTTTTGAGGATGTAACTGGTAGAATAGATAAGGGAGAACCAGTGGATGTGGTGTATTTGGACTTTCAGAAGGCTTTCGATGAGGTCCCGCATAAGAGATTAGCATGCAAAATTAAAGCACATGGGATTGGGGGTAAGGTACTGACTTGGATAGAGAACTGGTTGGCAGACAGGAAGCAAAGAGTTGGAATAAACGGGTCTTTTTCCGAGTGGCAGGCAGTGACTAGTGGGGTACCGCAGGGATCGGTGCTAGGACCCCAGTTATTCACACTATATATAAATGATCTAGACGAGGGAACTAGATGTAATATCTCCAAGTTTGCAGACGACACAAAGCTGGGTGGACGTGTGTGCTGTGAGGCGGATGCAGAGAAACTCCAGAATGATTTGTACAGGTTGGGTGATTGGGCAGATGCATGGCAGATGCAGTATAATGTGGGTAAATGCGAGCTTATCCGCTTTGGTGGCAAAAACAGGAAGACAGATTATTATCTGAACGGCAATAGATGGGGAAAAGGGGAAGTGCAACGGGACCTGGGTGTCCTTGTGCACTAGTCGCTGAAGGTAAGCATGCAGGTGCAGCAGGCGGTTAAGAAGGCAAATGGTATGTTGGCCTTCATAGCGAGAGGATTCGAGTGCAGGAGCAAGGATGTCTTGCTGCAGTTGTACAGGGCCTTGGTGAGACCACACCTTGAGTATTGTGTGCAGTTTTGGTCGCCTTATCTGAGGAAGGATGTTCTTGCCATGGAGGGAGTGCAGCGAAGATTCACCAGACTGATACCTGGGATGGCAGGAATGACGTATGAAGAGAGATTGGGTCGATCGGGCTTGTATTCGCTAGAGTTTAGAAGAATGAGAGGGGATCTCATTGAAACTTATAAAATTCTAACAGGACTAGACAGACTAGATGCAGGAAGGATGTTCCCGATGGCGGGGGAGTCCAGAACCAGGGGTCACAGTCTAAGGATAAAGGGGTAAGGCATTTAGGACTGAGATGAGGAGGAATTTCTTCACCCAGAGAGTGGTGAACCTGTGGAATTCTCTAGCACAGAAGGCAATTGAGACTAATTCATTAAATATATTCAAGAAGGAGATAGATATATTTCTTAAGGCTAAAGGGATATGGGGAGAAAGCAGGGACAGGGAATTTGGATGATCAGCCATGATCTCATTAAATGGCGGAACAGGCTCGAGAGGCCAAATGGCCTACTCCTGCTCCTATCTTCTATGTTTCCTATATGAGTCAAAACCTTCTCCAACTGAATGTTGGCAAAATATTGGTAACCTTCTTGACTCCTGTCTGAAACTTCACGCCTCTGACCTTGGTTCCATCAACTTACTGTCTACCATCTCAAGCAAAGCCAGAAGGTATGGAATGTTGACGTCCTGCTTAACTTGAGTCAAGCTTCCAATTCCACATCAACTCTGTTTCGAAAAGTGCTTTCCCTTTCCGCGTTGTACACCATATCCTTTTGTTTCCTTTTATTAAGTTCTCTGAGGCATCATCACCTGCATGTGTGGAGCACTGTTACATTTTTGGGTATTTTCTACTGTTACTCTAGTTTTTTTTTGGTCTCTGTATTTTACAGCACTCTTGTAGGTGAGACCCCTGCTTTCGAGACCGTCTACACTAGGCTTGATATGTAGGTAAGCTTTTGATGAAATGCCCGGGATAACAAATGGAGCAATCTTTCTGTTAATTGATCATAATATCATACAGCACAGAAGGAGGCATTTAGCCCATTATGCCTGTCCCAGCTCTTTGAAAGAGCTATCCAATTAGTCCCCCTCCCTTGCTCTTTCCCTATAGCCCTGTAATTATTTTCAGCTACAAAATAGATGAATTAATAGCGCAGATACAAATTAATAGGTTTGATCTAATAGCCATTACGGAGACATGGTTGCAATGTGGCCAAGGTTGGGAACTAAATATTCCAGGATACTTAACTTTTAGAAGAGATAGGCAAAATGGAATAGGGAAGGGGTAGCCCTGATAATAAAGGATGGGATAAAGACAGTAGAGAGAAAGGATCTAAGCTCCAAAAATCAAGAAGTAGATTCAGTTTGGGTGGAGCTAAGAAACAGCATGGGGCAGAAAACATTGGTGGGAGTTGTTTATAGGCCCCCAAACAGTAGTTGTAATGTAGGGCAGAGTATAAATCAGGAAATTAGAGGCGCATGTAACAAGGGTAATACAGTAATCATGGGGGACTTTAATCTACATACAGACTAGGCAAACCAAATTTGCAGTAATAGTGTGGAGGACGAATTCATGGAATGTATGCAAGATAGTTTTCTAGACCAGTATGTTGAGGAACCAGCTAGGGAACAGGCTAATTTAGATCTAGTATTGTGCAATGAGAAAGGGTTAATTAATAACCTTGTGGTAAAGGGACCTTTAGGGAAGAGTGACCATAATATGATAGAATTTTATATTGAGTTTGAAAGTGATTTAGTTAAATCCGAAACTAGGTTCTTCAATCTAAACAAAGCAAACTATGTAGGTATGAGGGGCGAGTTGGCTAAGGTAGATTGGGAAACTACATTCAAAGGTATGACGGTAGAGAAGCATTGGCTAGCATTTAAAGAATTAATACATAATTTACAACTAAAATACAATCCTTTAAGGCACAAAAAGCCCACAGGAAAAGTGGTCCAACTGTTGCTAATAAGAGAAGTTAAAGATAGGATTAGATCAAAGGAAGAGGCTTGTAATATTGCCAAAAAGAGTAGTATGCCTGAGGATTGGGAAGATTTTAGAATTCAGCAAAGGAGGACCAAGAAATTGATAAAGAAAGGGAAAATAGAATGAGAGTAAAGTAGCGAGAGACATAAAAACAGACTGTAAAAGCTTCTTTCGGTATGTAAAAAGGAAAAGATTAGCGAAAGTAAATGTGGGTCCCTTACAGGCTGAGACAGGAGAAGTTATAATGGGGAATAAGGAAATGGCAGAGAAATTAAACAAATACTTTGTGTCTGTCTTTATGGAAGAAGACGCAAAAAAATTCTTGGAAATAGTGGAGAACTGAAAGAAAATAGTATTAGTAAAAAAAATAGTACTGGAGAAATTAATGGCACTGAAAGCCGTCAAATCCCGTGGACCTGATGGCCTATATCCTAGAGCTTTGGAAGAGGTGGCTATAGAGATAGTGGATGCATTGGTTGTCATTTCCAAAATTCCATAGATTCTAGAACGGTTCCTGCGAATTGGAAGGTAGCAAATGTGACCCCACTATTTAAGAAAGGAGGGAGAGAGAAAACGGGAACTACAGACCAGTTAGCTTGACATCAGTAGTAGGGAAAATGCTAGAATCTTATTAATGATATGGTAACAGGGCTCTTAGAAAATAATAACAGGATTGGGCAGAGTCAACACGGATTTATGAAAGGGAAATCGTGATTGACAAATCTATTAGAGTTTTTTAAGGTTGTAACTAGCAGAATAGATGAGGGGGAACCAGTGGATGTGGTGTATTTACATTTTCAGAAGGCATTTGATAAGGTGTCACACGAGGTTATTAAAATTAGGGCTCATGGGATTGGGGGTAATATACTAGAATGGATTGAGGATTGGTTAGCAGACAGAAAACAGAGAGTAGGAATAAACGGGTCATTTTCGTGTTGGCAGGCTGTAACTAGTGGGGTACCGCAAGGATCGGTGCTTGGGCCTCAGCTAGTCACAATCTATATCAATGATTTGGATGAGGGGACCAAATGTAATATATCCAAGTTTGCTGATGATACAAAGCTGGGTGGGAATGTAAGTTGTGAGGAGGATGCAAAGAGGCTTCAAGGGGAAATAGACAAGCTAAGTGAGTGGGCAAGAACATAGCAAATGGAATATAATGTGGAGAAATGTGAAGTTACCCACTTTGGCAGGAAAAATAGAAAAGCAAAGTATTTTTTAAATGGTGAGAGATTGGGAAATGTTGTTGTTCAGAGGGATCTGGGTGTCCTTGTACAGGAATCACTGAAAGTTAACATGCAGGTACAGCAAGCAATTAGGAAAGCAAATGGTATGTTGGTCTTTATTACAAGAAAATTTGAGTATAAGAGTAAAGGGGGCAAAAATTGGGTGGCGCTAATATTGGCCAGGCGCAAAGTTTAGCGCCTGGCGCTAATTATCATCTCCGACTGCAAAATTCGCCTCTATCGCCCATGGAGGTGATTTGAGCACAAAATCAAACGCTACACACCTCTCTTAAGGCGCTAACGAAGCTCAGATGATGTCCGTTACCATGGAAGCTAGACAGACTGGCGCCGTCCAGTTCGGAAAGGGGAGGGACCATTTTGCTGGCCAGCCACACCCTGCTCATTGCAGCCTTGACTCTTGGCCTGGAGAGACCTCTAAAGCAATTGTGTTGGAAGCACTAATGGATAGGCCCAGGGAAAGAGCTCAGCGCTTAGGAACCTTAAAGGTGGTTCTCGGGACCCAAAACTCCTTTGGACAGCATCGAATCTCTCCCTGTCAACCTGCGCATTCCAAAAATATTGCCGACAAAAAAAGGCAGGAGGCGCCCACCTTTAAATAGCGTGACCCCAACCCCTTCCCGACTTGAAAACGTTCCCCTCTACCTGCCGTTCCTAGAGGTAGGGGGCACGACTCAATATCCGGTCCGGGGCGTTGCACGCTCGACTGACGTCACGATCATGGCGCTAACGGGAGGTGCTAACCAACCGAATTGCCCCCCTCCCCCCCAAGACGTCTTACTGCAATGATATAGGGCCCTGGTGAGACCACAGCTGGAGTATTGTGTACAGTTTTGGTCTCCTTACCCAAGGAAGGATATACTTGCCATAGAGGGAGTGCAACAAAGGTTCACCAGACTGATTCCTGGGATGGGGGGGATTGTCCTATGAGGAGAGATTGAGTAGACTAGGCCTATATTCTCTAGAGTTTAGAAGAATGAGAGGTGATCTCATTGAAACATACAAAATTCTTACAGGGCTTCACAGGGTAGATGCTGGGAGGATGTTTCCCCTGGCTGGGGAGTCTCGAACCAGGAGTCACAGTCTCAGAATAAAGGGATGGCCATTTAGGACTGAGATGAGGAGAAATTTCTTCACTCAGAGGGTGGTGACTCTTTGGAATTCTCTACCCCAGAGGGTTGTGGAGGCTCACTCATTGAGTATATTCAAGACAGAGATCGATAGATTTTTGAATATTAAGGGATATGGGGATAGTGCAGGAAAGTGGAGTTGAGGTAGATGATCAGCCATGGTCTTAGTGAATGGCGGTGCAGGCTTGAGGGCCAAATGGCCTACTCCTGCTCCTATTTCTTATGTTCTTGGGGTTATTCTGTGTTGCCCATTGACTCAAAATGTAAAAAATGGACATGCCTAATTTGCAGTGTCGTGGACTCTCCTCCCTACAAAGATTACTCTTCCCCATTTTTGAATGATGCTGAATCTCCACAAAAAAAGAGAAAGTCTCTCCAACCACTAAGTTTTTCACGCTTCCAGTCAGGTGATTTCCCTAAGTTCTGCTGATGTATAGTCTCAGTCTATTAAAGCATATAGACTACTCTAAGTAGCTGGGCGGGTTGGCTACTGCATGAGCTGAGAGAGTTCCATTCCAGCTAGGAAATAACAAGGAGATCCACTCCACCAACCAGTTCACTAAACCTGTTTAATATTGGATTTTCCTAATATTTTAGTCATTAAACAATAAACTTCTGTAATTGGCAAAGCTCTTTCATACTGTCCACGTTGTAGGCTGGTGTCGCATATGGCATTTCTTTCTTGATGAAAGGGCTAAGAGGACCATGGTTAAAATCACACTTTTTTTCTGAGACAAATGAAATTCAGAGCTGTTTTAGGCTTGATTGTGGGGTAAGGCTAGAGCATGGACTTATTTTATGCCCGGATATATACAGTAGATTTGGAACCACTGTTTCAATTTCACCGATCCTGTCTCCTGACAGCACAGAAACAGGCCATTTGGCCCATTGAGCCTGTGCTGACTCTTTGAAAGAGCTATTCAATTAGTCCCACTCCCCTGACCTTTTCCTATAGCCATGCAAATTTTCTCCCTTCAAGTATTTATCCAATTCCCTTTTAAAAATTACTATTGAACCTGCTTCCACCACCCTTTCAGGCAGTGCATTCCAGATCATCATAACTCACAGCGTTAAAAAAAATTCTCCTCATCTCACCTCTGGCTCTTCTGCCAGTTACTTTAAATCTATGTCCTCTGGTTACCAACCCATCTGTCAGTGGAAAATGTTTCTCCTTATTTACTCTATCTAAACCCTTCATTATTTTTGAACTCCTCTATTAAATCTCCCCTTAATCTACTCTGCTCTAAGGAGAACAATCCCAGCTTCTCTAGTCTCTCCTCGTAACTGAAGTCCCTCATCCCTGGTACCTTTCTAGTAAATCTCCTGTACACCCTGTCCAAGGCCTTGCTATCCTTCCTGAAGTATGGTGCTCAGAATTGGACACAATACTTGAGCTGATGCCTAACCAGTGATTTATAAAGGTTTAGCACAACTTCCTCGCTTTTGCACTCAATGCTTCTATTTATAAAATTGAGAGGTCGCACAACACCAGGTTATAGTCCAACAGTTTTATTTGAAATCACAAGCTTTCGGAGCTATCGATTGCTCCTTTCTCAGGTGAAGTAAATTAGATACAGAATCGCCAAAGCATATATAGATAGAGAACAAAGCATGTGTACCTTACAATTGCAGATGCACATGGTACACATGCTTTGTTCTCTATCTATATATGCTTTGGCGATTCTGTATCTAATTTACTTCACCTGAGGAAGGAGCAATCGATAGCTCCGAAAGCTTGTGATTTCAAATAAAACTGTTGGACTATAACCTGGTGTTGTGCGACCTCTCAATTTTGTCCAGCCCAGTCCAACACCGGCATCTCCGCATCATGACCTCTATTTATAAAGCCAAGGATCTCATATCATCTTCTTAGGCAGTCCCTCGGAACTGTGGATGACTTGCTTCCACACTAAAAATGAGTTGTCAGGTGACTGATGAGTCCACTGCAGGACCTACAGTCTCTGTCACAGGTGGGGCAGACGGTGGTTGAAGGGGCGGGTGGGCGGGGTGCTTGGGTTGACGTGCGCTCCTTCCGCTGTTTGCGCTTGGCTTCCGCTTGCTCTCGGCGAAGAGACTCAAGGTGTTCGGCGCCTTCCCGGATGCTTCTCCTCCACTTTGTGCGATCTTGGGCCAGGGATTCCCAGGTGTCGGTGGGGATGTTGCACTTTTTCAAGGAGGCTTTGAGGGTGTCCTTGAAGCATTTCCTCTGCCCACCTGGGGCTCTCTTGCCGTGTCGGAGCTCCGAGTAGAGTGCTTGTTTTTGGGAGTCTCGTATCGGGCATGCGGAAGATGTGGCCCGTCCATCGGAGCTGATCGAGCGCGGTCAAAGCTTCGATGCTGGGGATGTTGGCCTGAGCGAGAACACTGACGTTGGTGCGCCTATCCTGCCAATGGCTTTGCAGGATCTTGTGGAGGCAGCGTTGGCAGTACCTCTCCAGTGCTTTGAGGTGCCTGCTGTACATGGTCCATGTCTCTGAAGCATACAGGAGGGTGGGTATCACTACTGCTCTGTAGACCATGAGCTTGGTGCTGGATTTGAGGTCCTGGTCTTCAAACACCCTCTTCCTCAGGCGACCGAAGGCTGCACTGGCACACTGAAGGCGGTGTTGGACTTCGTCATCGACGTCTGCCCTTGTTGACAGTAGGCTCCCGTGGCATGGAAAGTGGTCCATGTTGCCCAAAGCCTCGTTATGGATTTTGATAATCGGGGAGCAGTACTGTGTGGCGGGGGCAGGTTGGTAGAGGACCTTTGTCTTACGGATGTTTAGTGTAAGGCCTATGCTCTCGTATGCTGCGGTGAAAGTGTTGACGATGGTTTGGAGTTCGGCCTGAGAGTGTGCGCAGACGCAAGCGTTGTCTGCATACTGTAATTCGATGACAGAGGACGGGACGACCTTGGATCTGGACTGGAGGCGACAGAGGTTGAACAGTTTCCCGTTTGTTCAGTAGATTAGCTCCACTCCAGCGGGGAGCTTACTGCGGGTGAGATGGGGCATTGCAGCAAGGAAGATCGAGAAGAGTGTTGGTGCGATGACACAGCCTTGCTTGACCCCGGTCCGTACGTGAATTGGGTCTGTGGTGGATCCGTTAGTCAGGATCATGGTTTGCATGTCGTCGTGAAGCAGGTGGAGGATGGTGACAAACTTTTGAGGGCAGCCGAATTTGAGGAGGACACTCCATAATCCCTCACGGTTGACGGTGTCGAAGGCCTTTGTGAGGTCAAAGAAGGCCATGTACGGCGGTTGGTGCTGTTCCCTGCATTTCTCTTGGTAGTTGACGCGCGGTGAAGATCATGTCTATTGGGCGGAATCCGCATTGTGTCTCTGGGAGGAGCTCTTCAGCCACTGGGAGAAGGCGATTGAGGAGGATTCTTGTGATGACTTTCCCTGGGGCAGACAGCAGGGAGACTCCTGTAATTACTGCAATCGGACTTGTCACCTTTCTTGAAGATGGTCACGATTACGGCATCTCTGAGATCCCCTGGCATGCTCTCCTCCTTCCAAATAAGAGAAATGAGCTCATGTATTCGCACCAATAGTGCTTCTCCGCCATGTTTTAGCGCCTCAGCGGGGATTCTATCTGCTCCGGAGGCCGTGTTGTTCTTCAGTTGTCGGATGGCCTTTTCAACCTCATGCCGGGCTGGGGTTGTGATGAGGTGGTGGTGGGTAGCATGCTGCGGGATGGAGTTAAGGACACTCGCGTCAAAGACAGAGTCTCGGTTAAAGAGATCTTCGAAGTGCTCCTTCCAGTGGGCACTGACTGCCTCTCTGTCCTTGATGAGTATCTCTCTGTTCTTGGCCCGCAGTGGGGTAGGACCTTGGGTGCTTGGGCCGTAGGTGGTCTTGACTGCGCTAAAGAATCCACGCACGTCGCGGTTGTTGGCTAGCTGCTGGATCTCCTGCGCTTTCTCCACCCACTATCTGTTCTTTAGGTCGCGAGTTTTTTGTTGGACCTCGGCCTTCAGGCGTCTGTAGAGCTGCTTTCTTGCTCTCGAATTCTGTTGCTGTTTCCAGATCAGGAATGCCTTGCGCTTGTGGCTTATTAGCTCCAGGATCTCCCGGTCGTTCTCGTCGAACCAGTCTTGGTGTTTCCTGGTCGAGTGACCGAGCGTCTCTTCACAGGTGCTGATTATGGAGGCCTTGAGTGCTGACCAGGCGCTGTGGACACTGTGTCTCTGAATCACTGGGAGTCGTCAGGTTGGTTGTGAGGCGCAGGCTGAATAGGGCTTTCTTAGCAGGGTCTTTGATTGCTCCAGCGTTGATTTTCCTGCGGCATTGCTTCTGTTGCCGCCGCTGTTTTGGGGCTATGTTGATGGAGATGACGGAGCGGATTAGGCGGTGGTCTGTCCAGCAGTTATCAGCTCCTGTCATGGCGCAGGTGATGCGGACGTCCTTGCGGTCACTTGCTTGGACGATGACGTAGTCCAGCAGATGCCAGTGCTTGGAGCGAGGGTGCTGCCATGAAGCCTTGTACTTGTCTCTCTGACGGAACAAGGTGTTGGTTATGACAAGGCCATATTCTAAGCATTTCGTCAGGAGGAGGGTACCGTTGGAGTTGGCTTTCCCTACCCACTCTCTGCCGATCACACCTCCCCAGAGGTCTGTGTCCTTTCCAACTCTGACGTTGAAGTCGCCAAGGAGGGTCAGCTTGTCGCCCGTTGGGACTCGGGACAAGGATTGTTCGAGGCTGGAGTAGAATTCCTCTTTGGTCTCGTCTGTGGCTTCCAGTGTTGGGGCGTACGCACTGATGACCGTAGCGCACTGGTTCCGGGCTAGGGTGAGCCGTAGAGCCATGAGGCATTCGTTTATTCCACAAGGGGAGTCTCTGAGATGTTCAACGAGCTCATTTTTTATGGCGAAGCCTACCCCATGGAGGCGGCGTTCTTCAGGTTTGCCTTTCCAGAAGAAGGTGTAACCACCGCCTTGCTCCTTGAGCTGGCCTTCCCCTGCCCGCCGGGTCTCGCTTAGGGCGGCGATGTCTATGTCGAAATGTCTGAGCTCCCGGCCAATGATAGCAGTACGGCGTTCCAGTCTGTCGCTGTTGTTAATTTTTGCACACCAGCTACCACACGGGCTTGACAGAGCAAGGTCTTGGTCCAATGGCAAGGGGATCCAAGACGATTGGAGACCAGGCTCTGCTACATCGGCCTAGCACACACCAACAAACATACTCCTACTGTTCTTCCCCCTCCTTCCCGCAGGTCCTCTCTGCCTGGGTTTCATAGGCTGCAGTGTGGTCCTCCCGTCCACGCTGCGCCACTCCTGGGCCCCGACCTCGCCCCTGGGCTTTATTAACAGCCATATCTACTTGTCCTGCCACCTTCAAAGATTTCTGTACGTAAATCCCCAGGTCTCTCTGTTCCTGCACCCCCTTTAAAATTGGACCAGTTAGTTTATATTGTTTCTCCTCATGTCGCCTCTGGGTCAGTTGTTTGTGGGTTCAAGTCCCACTTCAAGGACTAGAGTGCAATTTGTAGACTGATGCTCCGGTGCAGTACTGAGGGACTGCTGTACTGTCAGAGGTGCCATCTTTCGGATGAGATTTTAAACTGCCCTGTCAGGTGGAAGTAAAAGTTTCCATGACACTATTTTGACCAAGAGCAGGGGAGTTCTCCCTGGTGTCCTCACCAATATTTATCCCTCAACCAATACCACAAAAAAGCAGATTATCTGGTCAGTATCACATTGCTGTTCATGGGAGCTTGCTGTGCGCAAATTGGCTGCCACGTTTCCTACATTACAACAGTGACTACACTTCGAAAGTACTTAATTGGCTGTAAAGTGCTTTGGGTTGTCCTGTTGTGATGGAAAGTGCTATATAATGGAAGTTTTCCTTTTTCTTTCATTCTTCCTTCCAAAATGCATCACTTCATAGTTCTCTGTATTAAATTTCATCTGCCATGTGTCTGTCCATTTCACCAATCTGTATGTCCTCCTGAAGTCTGCTACTATCTTCCTCACTGTTTACTAGTATTCTGAGTTTTATGTCATCTGCAAAATTTGAAATGATGCTCTCTATACCTAAGTCCAGGTCATTAATATATATGAAAAAGAGCAGTGGTGCTAATGCTGACCCCTGGGGTACACCACTATATACTTTCTTCCAGTCTGAGAAACAACTGTTCACCGCTACTTTCTGTCCCTTAACAACAACAACAACAACAACAACTTCTTGTAGTTATATAGTGCCTTTAACGTAGTAAAACATCCCAAGGCGCTGCACAGTATTTTAAGACAAAAAATTTGATACCGAGCCACATAAGGATAAATTAGGGCAGGTGACCAAAAGTTTGGTCAAAGAGGTAGGTTTTAAGGAGTATCTTAAAGGAGGAAAGAGAGGTAGCGAGGCGGAGAGGTTTAGCCAGGGAATTCCAGAGCTTAGGCCTAGGCAACAGAAGGCACGGCCACCAAAGGTTGAGCGATTTTAATCAGGGATGCTCAATAGGGCAGAATTAGAGGAGCGCAGATATCTTGGCGGGGGGGGGGGGGGGTGGCGGAGGCAGGGGCGGGCATTGTGGGGCTGAAGGAGATTAGAGATAGGAAGGGGCAAGGCCATGGAGGGATTTGAAAACAAGGATGAGAATTTTGAAATCGAGGCGCTGCTTAACCGGGAGCCAATGTAGGTCAGCGAGCACAGGGGAGATGGGCGCACGGGACTTGGTGCGAGTTAGGACACAGGCAGCCGAGTTTTGGATGACCTCAAGTTTACGTAGGGTGGAATGTGGGAGGCCAGCCAGGAGTGCTTTGGAATAGTCAAGTCTAGAGGTAACAAAGGCATGAATGAGGGTTTCAGCAGCGGATGAGCTGAGGCAAGGGCGGAGATGGGCAATGTTACAGAGGTGGAAGTAGGCGGTCTTTGTTATGCTGCGGATATGTGGTCGGAAGCTTATTTCAGGGTCAAATATGACACCAAGATTGCAAACAGTGTGGTTAAGCCTCAAACAGATATTAGGGAGAGAGATGGAGTCAGTGGCTAGGGAATGGAGTTTGCGGCAGGGACCAAAAGCGATAGCTTCGGTCTTCCCAATATTTAATTGGAGAAAATTTTTGCTCATCCAGAACTGTATGTCGGACAAGCAGTCTGACAATTTAGAGACCGTGGAGGGGTCGACAGAGGATGTAGTGAGGTAGAGCTGGGTGTCGTCAGCGTACATGTGGAAACTGACTGTGGTTTTCGGATGATGTCGCCAAGGGGAAACATGTAGATGAGAAATAGGAGGTGGCCAAGGATAGATCCTTGGGGGACACCAGAGGTAACGATGCGGAAGCGAGAAGAGAAGCCGTTGCAGGGGATTCTCTGGCTACGATTAAATAGATAAGAATGGAACCAGGCGAGTGCCGTCCCACCCAGCTGGATTACGGTGGAGAGACGTTGGAGAAGGGTGGAGTGGTCAACTGTGTCAAAGGCTGCAGACAAGTCAAGAAGGACGAGGAGGGATAGTTTACCTTTGTCAGTCACAAAGGATGTCATTTGTGACTTTGATGAGAGCCGTTTCGGTACTGTGGCAAGGGCGGACACCTGATTGGAGGGATTCAAACATGGAATTGCGGGAAAGATGGACATGGATTTGGGAGACGACAACACGTTCAAGGACTTGAGAGGAAGGGCAGGTTGGAGATGGGGCGGTAGTTTGCAAGGACGGAGGGATCAAGGGTTGGTTTTTTGAGGAGAGGGGTGATGACGGCAAATTTGAAGGGAGAGTGGTACAGTACCTGAGGAGAGAGAACTGTTAACATCAGCTAACATGGGAGTCAGAAAAGGAAGTTGGGTGGTCAGCAGTTTGGTGAGAATAGGGTCGAGGGAGCAGGAGGTAGGTCTCATGGACAAGATGAGCGCAGAGAGGTCATGAGGGGAGATCGGCGAGAAACTGGAGAAAGATGTGAGTTCAGGGTTAGGGCAGGGGGGAACCTTAGAGGAAGTTTGGCCCAGTGGGCTAGGGGCAGGAAGGGAAGTGGCAGAGGCAGCTGAACGGATGGTCTCAATCCTCACACTTGTTATCGGAGGTGAGGGTGGAGGAGACGGGAGTGGGGTTTAAGAAGACGGTTAGCAGTAGAGAATAGGAGCCGGGGTTTATCTTTGCATTCCAAAATCATTCTGGAATAGTGAGCAATTTTGGCAGATGAGCGCAGGACCCAATAAAGCTTTAAGTGGTCCAGCCAGATCTGGCAATGAATGGCTAAACCAGTTGTCCGCCATATCCGTTTAAGTCTGCGTCCTTTGGACTTAAGGGAGCGAAGATGAGATCCGTACCAGGGGGAATGGCCAGGGTGAGAGAGGGTAATTGTTTTAGTCGGGACTAGGGCATCAAAGGTGGTGGTGAGGGTGTGGTTGAGCAGATCGGTAGCTGCAGAAATGTCATGGTGAATGGAGGGCCAGAGGCTGGACAGTTGGGATTGCATAAGTGCAGTTGTAAGTGAGTTGGGAGAGAGTTTTTTCCAGGGGCGGACACAGGAGGAAGTAGGGTTCGGAGGGGAAAGTGGGTGGAGAGTGATATGAGGAAATGGTCAGAGATGGCCTTATCTGCAATTGACACGATGGGAGTAGCGAGGCCACGAGAGATGGCAAGGTCGAGGGGGTGACCGTGTATATGGGTTGGGGAGTTTACATGGAGGGAGAGATTAAGGGAGGATAGGAAGCTAGTGAACTCAGGAGAGAGAGCATGATGAATTGAGATGGAGGTTGAAATCACTGAGGATGAGAAGTCGTTTGGTGCAGAGGCTGAGGGAGGAGAACAGTGAAGATATCTCAGTAATAACATTTTTATGGTACTTGGGTGGGCGGTAGAGAACAAGAATTTTAAATGAGGGGCGAGAGGGGTGGAATAAGGTGAGATGCTCAAAGGAGGAGAAACAGCCGGAGGAATAGGGGGGACAGACCAAGGTGTGATTTGGTGATCAGAGCCACACCGCCAAGGCGGTCTGAGCGAGGCAAGTGGTGGAAGGTATAGCCAGGTGGGGAGGCTTCATTTAAGGGTAAGGTATCATCACCCCTCAACCAAGTTTTCGTCAGGGCCATGATGTCGATGCAATCATCCTCGATCAGCTCATGGATTGCAAGGGCCTTGTTCGCAAGTGAACGGACATTTTGGAGGGAGATGCGGAGAGGGTCGGTGATGGCTGCCCCACTGCCAGCATCCACAGGGTCAGCGCTATGGGGGATGAGTTGGATGGGGAGGAGATTGGCAAAATTTGCCCCCAGTGGGCGCGCTGGGCGGAAAGGTCGGCGAGAGAGTACATAAGAACATAAGAAATAGGAGCAGGAGTAGGCCAATCGGCCCTTCGAGCCTGCTCCGCCATTCAATAAGATCATGGCTGATCTGATCCTCACCTCAAATCTAAAGAACACAAGAAGTAGGAGCAGGACCCGGCCACTCAGCCCCTGGGTCCGCTACGCCACCCACAGGGCCTCGACCGATCCGAACTCAGCCTCATGTCCAGTTTCCTGCCCGCTCCCCGTAACCCCTAATTCCCTTTACTTCTAGGAAACTGTCTATTTCTGTTTTAAATTTATTTAATGATGTAGCTTCCACAGCTTCCTGGGGCAGCAAATTCCACAGACCTACTACCCTCTGAGTGAAAAAGTTTCTCCTCATCTCAGTTTTGAAAGAGCAGCCCCTTATTCTAAGATTATGCCCCCTAGTTCTAGTTTCACCCATCCTTGGGAACATCCTTACCGCATCCACCCGATCAAGCCCCTTCACAATCTTATATGTTTCAATAAGATCGCCTCTCACTCTTCTGAACTCCAATGAGTAGAGTCACAATCTACTCAACCTCTCCTCATATGTCCACCCCCTCATCCCTGGGATTAACCAAGTGAACCTTCTTTGTACTGCCTCGAGAGCAAGTATGTCTTTTCTTAAGTATGGACACCAAAACTGTATGCAGTATTCCAGGTGCGGTCTCACCAATACCTTTATATAACTGCAGCAATACCTCCCTGTTTTTATAATCTATCCCCCTAGCAATAAAAGCCAACATTCCGGTTGGCCTTCCTGATCACCTGCTGCACTTGCATACTAACTTTTTGATTTTCTTGCACTAGGACCCCCAGATCCCTTTGTACTGCAGTACTTTCCAGTTTCTCGCCATTAAGATAATAACTTGCTCTCTGATTTTTCCTGCCAAAGTGCATAACCTCACATTTTCCAATATTGTATTGCATCTGCCAAATCTCCGCCCACTCACCCAGCCTGTCTATATCCCCTTGTAGGTTTTTTATGTCCTCCTCACTTTCTACTTTCCCTCCCATCTTTGTATCATCTGCAAACTTTGATATGTTACAGTTGGTCCCCTCCTCCAAATCGTTAATATAGATTGTAAAGAGTTTGGGGACCCAGCACCGACCCCTGCGGAACACCACTGGCTACTGGTTGCCAGTCCGAGAATGAACCATTTATCCCAACTCTCTGCTTCCTGTTAGATAACCAATCCTCCACCCATGCCAGAATATTCCCCCCAATCCAGTGATTTTTTATCTTGAGCAATAATCTTTTATGTGGCACCTTGTCGAATGCCTTCTGGAAGTCTAAATACACTACGTCCACTGGTTCCCCTTTATCCACCCTGTACGTTATGTCCTCAAAGAACTCAAGCAAATTTGTCAGACATGACTTCCCCTTCATAAAGCCATGCTGACTTTGTCCTATTAAATTATGTTTATCTAAATGTTCCGTTACTGTCTCCTTAATAATAGACTCCAAAATTTTACCCACCACAGATGTTAGGCTAACTGGTCTATAATTTCCAGCCTTCTGCCTACTACCCTTTTTAAATAAGGGTGTTACATTAGCAGTTTTCCAATCTGCCGGGACCTTTGCTGAGTCCAGGGAATTTTGGAAAATGATTACCAAAGCATCCACAATCCCTACTGCCACTTCCCTCAAGACCCTAGGATGTAAGCCATCAGGTCCAGGGGATTTATCCGCCTTGAGTCCCATTATTTTACTGAGTACCAATTCCTTAGTGATTTTAATCGTATTTAGCTCCTCCCCCCCCCTAGAGCCCCCTGTTTGTCCAGTGTTGGGATATTCTTAGTGTCCTCTACCGTAAAGACTGAAACAAAATATTTGTTCAGCATTTTTGCCATCTCCATGTTTCCCACCATTAATTTCCCGGTCTCATCCTCCAAGGGACCTACGTTTGCCTTAGCCACCCTTTTTCTTTTTATATAACTATAGAAACTCTTGCTATCTGTTTTTATATTTTTTGCTAATTTATTTTCATAATCTATCTTCCCTTTCTTAATCAATCCTTTAGTTACTTTTAGCTGTCTTTTGAAGACTTCCCAATCTTCTATCCTCCCACTAAGTTTGGCTACCTTATACGTCCTTGTTTTTAGTCGGATACTATCCTTAATTTCTTTACTTAGCCACGGATGGCTGTCATTTCTTTTACACCCTTTTTTCCTCAGTGGAATATATTTTTTTTGAAAGTTGTAAAACAACTCCTTAAATGAACACCACTGCTCATGTACCGTCTTACCCTTTAATCTATTTTCCCAGACCACTTTAATCAATTCCGCTCTCATACCATCATAGTCTCCTTTATCAAAGCTCAGTACGCTTGTTTGAGAACCAACCTTCTCACCCTCTAATTGGATATGGAATTCAACCATGTTATGGTCACTCATTCCAAGGGCATCCTTAACTAGGACATTATTAATTAATCCTGACTCATTACACAGGACCAGGTCCAAGGTTGGGATGAGTAGGATGGGACAGTTGGGGTTGCAGCGACAGTAAGGCGGCAGCGATGAGTGCCTCTCGATGGGCCCTTTGTAGGATGCCAAGAGAGGCACAGAGGGAAGCTGTGGGCTTATCTAAGAGGGAGTCAAGCCTGGGACGGCGGCAGGAGAGTAGGAAGGTCGAAGATTAATGAAGGATTGGGGTAGGGATTTGGGAGGGCAGTGTATCAGAGAGGAGATATGAAAGGAGGCATGATGACAGGAGAGTGCGGTCAACCAATTTCGTATCCATGCGGCCACTGCCCCTTTAATCCCATGGGCTTCAATTTTGTTAACGTTTATTATGTGGTACTTTTTGAAACACCTTTTGAAAATCCATATACACAACATCAACTGCACTGCCCACATCAACTCTCTCTGTTACTTCATCAAAGAACTCAATCAAGTTAGTCAAACATGATTTGCCTTTAACAAGTATGTGCTGGCTGTCATTGATTAACCATGTTTTTCCAAGTGATAATGAATTTTGTCCTGGATTATTGTCTCTCAAAGTTTTCCTACCACTGACATTGGGCTAACTGGCCTGTAGTTAACCTGGTTTATCCCTCTCCCCTTTTGTGAACAGGGGTGTAATATTTACAACCCTTCGGCCCTCTGGCATCACTCCCATATCTAAGGAGGATTGGAAGATTGTGGCCAGAGCCTCTGCTATTTCCACCCTTATTTCCCTCACCAACCTTGGATGCATCCCATCCAGACTGGGTGACTTTTCTACTTTAAGCACTAGCAACCTTTTAAGTACCTCCTCTTTATCTATTTTTTTATCCTATCCAGTTTCTCGACTACCTCTTCCTTTACTGTGACTTTGGCAGCATCCTCTTTTGTGAAGACAGATGCAAAATACTCATTCACTACCTCAGCTATGCCCTCTGTCTCCACAGGAAGTTCTCCTTTTTGGTTGCTAATTGGCCCCACCCTTTCTTTGATTATCCTTTTACTATTTATATATTTGTAAAAGACTTTTGGATTCCCTTTTATGTTACCCACAAATCTATTCTCATACACTCTCTTTGCCCCTTTTATTTCCTTTTTCAGTTCTCCTCTGCACTTTCTGTATTCAGCTTGGTTCTCTACTGCATTATGAACCTTACATTTAACATAAGCCACCTTTTTCATTTTAATCTCTATACCGTTAGTCATCCAGGGTCTCTAGCTTTGGATGCCCTTCCTTTTCCCCTCGTGGGATGTGTCTAATCTGTACCTGAAACATAGAAACATAGAAACATAGAATCTAGGAGCAGGAGTAGGCCATTCGGCCCGTCGAGCCTGCTCCGCCATTCAATACGATCATGGCTGATCATCCAAATCCAGTACCCTGTCCCTGCTTTAATCCCCACAGTACACATATCCCACCCTACCCCCGTAACCCCACGTATTTAATTCCCCCTAACATATCCCATCCTATCCCCATAACCCCACATATTTAATCCCCCCTAACACTAAGGGTCAATTTATCATAGCCAAATCAACCTAACCCACACATTTTTGGACAATCTTCTCTTTGAAGGCTCCCATTGCTCATTTAGTGGTTTACTTGCTAATCTTTGATTCCAATCCACCAGGGCCGGATCTCTTTTCAGCTCACTGAATTTAGCCCACCTCCAGTTGAGTATTTTTACATTTGATTGTCCCTTGTCCTTTTCTATAACTACTCTAAACCTAATGATATTGTTTCCCAAATGCTCTGCACTGAAATATACTCCACGTGCCCCACTTTATTCCCCAGAACTAGATCCAGCACGGCTTCCTTCCTTGCACCCTCTGTAAACCTGAGCTCGTCCAAAGTTTGCCTGTTTCCTAACTTGCACCAAGTCCTGTTTACCAATCACTCCTGTGCTCGCTGACCTACATTGGCTTTCAGTCCGGCAACGCTGTGACTTTAAAATTATGATCCTTGTTTTCAAATCCCTCCATGGCCTCGCCCCATCGTATCTCTGTAACCTCCTCCAGCCCGATAGACCTCCGAGATCTCTGCACTCCTTGAATTCTAGCCTCTTGCGCATCCCTGATTTTCATTGCTCTACCATTGACAGCCGTGCCTTCAGCAGCCTAGATCCTAGGCTCTGGAATTCCCTCTCTAAACCACTCTGCCTCTCTACCTCTCCACTCCTTTTAGACGCTCCTTAAAACCTACCTCTTTGACCACCCGTCCTAATATCACCTTATGTGGCTAAGTGTCAATTTTGTTTGATAACACTCCTGTGAAGCGCCTTGGGATGTTTTACTATGTTAAAGACACTATATAAATGCAAGTTGTTGTTGCTGTTAGGCTGGAAACATAATGATTAAGAACGTTCTCTTGTACGTACATTTCAGGAATTCCTCCCCCCCTCTTTGCCCTTTACACTGTTATTTTTCCCAGTCTACATTGGGATAACTGAAGTCTCCCATTATCACCACTCTATTGTTCTTGCATCTTTCTGAAACTTGCCTGCAAATTTTCTCCCCTATCCCCTTCCCACTATTTGGTGGTGTATAGTATACACCCAGCAGCGTAACAGCTCCTCTTCTGTTCCTTAACTCTACCCAAATAGAATCTGTCTTTGAACCCTCAAGCATATCAACCCTTTCTAGTGCTGTAACATTATCTCTGATCAATACCGCCAACCCCCCCTTTTTTTTCCTTCCCTATTTATCCTGAATACATTGTAGCCAGGAATATTAAGTTCCCATTCCTCCTTTTGTTTGAGCCAGGTCTCCGTTATTGCCACTGTATCATAATCCCATGTGGCAACTTGTGCCTGCAGCTCAGCAACCTTATTTGCATTTACGCACATGCATTCCAAACTCACCTTAGTCTGCCTTGTATTTCTCCCATGTCTGATCCCTCCTATTTCGAATAATGTTTGTCTCTCCCAGATCTCTCTGCACCTTGTTTCTCCTCTCTGATGCTTCATTCTGGTTCCCCTCCTCATGCCAAATTAGTTTAAACCCTCCCCCCACAGCACTAGTTCACCTCCCTCTGAGGACATTGGTGCAACCCGTCCATCTTGTACAGGTCCCTCCTGCCCCAGAACTGGTCTAAATGTCCCAGGAATCTGAAGCCCTTGCTCATTTCTCCAGCCATGCATTAGCCCGCTTTATCTTCCTGTTCCTATTCTGGCCCTGTCTGCTTTCTCAGGTGGACGTAAAAGATCCCATGGCACTATTTCAAAGAAGAGGTGGGGAGTTCTAATGGCCAATATTTATCCCTCAATCAACATCACAAACTCTTATGACCTCAACCTTTTTCCTATGTCATTGATTCCAACAGTAAAGTTATACAGTAAACTCTTTCTTATCCGGCACCTATGGGACCAGGATGGTGCCAGTTGATGAAAAATTCTGGATAACAGAGGTATACCTACCAAGGCAATTATTAACACAAACAAAAATAAAAACCACTGACTAACCCGTCCACCGTGGGAGACTCGGACTCGGCAAAACGAGTGCTGGATGGATTCGGCAAGATTACCGGTTATCTATTTTGCTGGTTATTAAAGTATTACGGATGATTAAGTGCCGTTTAAACAAGAGTTTACTGTACTTATAAATGATAGAAACTTGTGTTGCAAGAGCCTATGATTTCAAAGGATTTGAAATTAGTTTGCTCAGAGCTTCATGCTTGACTATTCTTGAGACCAACGAGTGGTCACTACTGATTACTGGAATCCTACCTACTCTCATGCCATGCCAGCAGATGAAGGTGCTTCAGGCTGCTATTCCAGATTTGCTGCATAGTTGAAATAGAAAATCTTTTGCTTGTGTTGGAGTTAATAAAGGCGCTCTGCTTAAGGTTAGCAGGCCTTTGAATTGGATTTTCCTGATCGATACTGACTAGAATCACTTCCTCCTGAGGCTTGGTAGTGATTCATGTTATGAGAGGGAACAGAAGGTGGGGATACAGGAATCTTCCCTGTCTGGATCACTATGCCACACAGGGCCACCACCCTGGAGTCCCTTAACTTGGAGTAGAACACTGACTCCTGTTGTGGAACGTCATCATAAACTTGACCTATATGTAACCTCCCTCAGGTTCCTTCCCACCCAAATATTAAGTTGTAGTGTTCCATTATATAGCTTTACTGCTTTGCACTTTGTCCACATTGTTCTGGGCTTATGCACCATGAGCTGTATGGAGGCTGCACTTGGTGGTTAAATGCCTCGAGAAAGCATTTCTCAACCTATATTGAAGGTCATTGGGGAGCCCTAAGATCCTAAGCCAAGTTAAATGAAAAAACACCACTCCTTAGGCTTCTGTGTGTCACCGTTTTTGAGAACATTTATAGTTCAGTGCTCCAAAAGGCACACTTCCTGTTGTTTGTGTTGTCTTGCACAGGGCTGCCCTCCATTTGGGAGATGTGTGCTTTGGATACATCTATCTAAACGGATTGCTATGTGCAAACACTGGGCTTGGTAAGAAGAGATTCACATCAGGAGCCTTTCTTTCATGCATAACTTCTTACCACAGGCACCTTATTAGCTTTGAATCCTTCTTAGGGGCGCTGGTACTTTTCTCTGGAGAGGAAATTTGCCTGCCTGCCTTGCTTTCTGCATTGAAAAACACAAAGGCATCTACTGATGAGTGGTTAACCAAAGCCCCACCTGAACCTGGTAGCCTTGGTAGAGCTGTCTTGTATGGTGAAGAGTGCTCTCCCAGAATGGTTTGGATGGCGCCTGGATTGGTGGGGGAGGGCAACAAAGCAAAAGCATGAATGTGTGGCTGGAGAACTGTTACATTTTTAAGTGTTCATTATGTTAGAAGTGATCAGTCTTAAGCTGTAATAATGTAAAATGGCTACTAAAGCAGTGAGAAAATTTGACTGATTTAATTGGTAGATTTTGTGGTACTTGCTGGTTTGTAAATGGTAGCTTTGAAATTTAGCTTAAGTCACTAAATAATAATTCTAAACTGACAGTTTTGGGGATTTTATTTTTGCTGAAGGAGTCTGATGTTTGTGTCCGAGCTGGAGGGTGATGTTTATGAGGTACTTTGATGCTGACCTTGAAAATATGACCAGAGTTAGTCTGTCTGTCTGATTGGACCATGAAGAATGAGGTTTGACGGGGGGAAATATCACACGTCAGTGTCTCAGCAACAAATAGAATTCCACCTCGAGAAGTAAGGTGGAGAGAAATATCTGGAATTATGTAAATAACTGAGATAAAGAAGGAAGAGGGAAGATCAAAATAAATTACTTGCATCTTGAGCAGTTCTGAAAATACACTGTGAAAGGTTAAACCAAAAAAAATACATTTTATACTTTAAAGAACTGGGAAGAAGCAGATTTTATGGAAGAATACAGTTAATTACATCTTAAGCAAGTTTTGTGACGTGATAGTATTACAAAATATTGATGAGACCCGTATCTTTCAGTATCGGTAAAGTGTGTAATATCTTTACCTCGTCATATTCGTGATAAATTGCATCAGTAAATTTGCTGTATTACAGTAATGGATCAAGTTTAGGTTGCAGCACAAGTGGTTCAGGTCCTGGATGATTGATTAATGCCACAGGATTTTTATTAGTATATAGATAAAAGATTGTTGTCTTTAGATGAGTGAATGAGAAGTTTCAGACAATGAGTTAGTATGAAATTTTAAACTGAGATTTGCACAACCCATTTTTCTTTTCAGGAGTTTACACAAGTAATGAAGTACCAGTTTCACTGCAGAATACAGTACCAGGGACAAGCTGCAGTACTCCACTTTCCAGTTCTATTTTACCTCCACAAAGTACAGCCCATTCACAGCAGATGAGCACATCACCTTCAGCCACCGTTTCTGTTGCAACTATGGTTTCTACAACCCAGGTAAGAGATTATTTAGTGGTTGTAAGAATTAAAAGAACCTAGTATGGCCAAAGAGAAAAACATACTTCAATTTGATTTTTTTTATTCCAATAGGATATTAATTTTTTCTCCCTTTTCTCCCAATTGTTTTCTCCCCTCTTCTATTGTGTCCTTGTTGGGGTACAGTTCAGTGGGCACCTATTGACCTCTGATACCTTAGCTAAGTGTCAGTTCTTCGTATTTTAGTCTAGACTAGTGTTAGTAGGCTATTTGACTGCAGCGTCATCATAGCCTAGCCAGATACTGCTCTCAGTCACATACTTCCAGCAGGGAATAATGATCAAGGGCATGATCTCTGGATGATTTTCATTTTACCCACCTCTCTGTGGCTAATTGTAGTGCACCTACCACCTCCCTGTGTCAGATCAGCATGGATTGGGAATCTAACATGGGAACCTTTGTTTGTGTGATTCAGTTACTCACCCACAATGGAAGTACAATATTCATATTAAGTGTTATTTTTCTTTAAAACTTTATTTTAAAAGGTCAGTCATTATAGGTAAACAAATGACAAACCCAGACAGATAACAGTTAACAATTAACAGTAAAGATATAAAAAATGTTTTTGAATACTAATTCTGTTGCTCACGGTATGTTGGAGAATGTGCTGTTTTATAAGGATTTGAGCATTATACCATATACCATGCTAAAGTGCAGCTGTATGTTTATTTAAGGGCACAAGATGCAATTGCTGTATTTTACTGAGCTAATTAAGGACTAATTGTTGTTGGGCAAATCCTCACTGAGCAGAGCCAGCTCACTCACTTCCTTTTTTAATGTGTGACTTCTGAAGTCATTTGTAGTATTTTCAGTTGATGGGTATGTTTCATTATATTTTGGAATTGATTGGTTTTCTTTTTTATATAGATTTTTTTTAAAGGAAATTTGCATGTGTCATAGTGTGATGGACCTGTCTTAAAATTATTTATTTTAAGTGTATATTACATTAGGACTCGCAGGCAAGGGGACTTTTAAGGTAAAGCACTTCAGAAGGAGAAGCATAATGACTATAAATTAGTTGAGTTGATTATAAAATCCTACCGTTTCCTTGGTTAAAATGTTCTAACTCCGCACTGACCAAAAATGTTCTGATTGGGAAGAAGTAGGCAGTGGGGTCCCCCAGGGGTCAGTATTAGGACCATTGCTTTTTTGTTATATATAAATGACCTGGACTTGGGTATAGGGTGTACAGTTTCGAAATTTGCGGGTGATACAAAATTTGGCAGGATAGTAGCAGACTTCAGGAGGACATAGACAGACTGGTGAAGTGGGCTGACACATGGTAGGTGCAATTTAATGTGGATAATTGTGAAGTGATGAACTTTGGGCGAAACAGCATGGAGAGGCAGTATAATCAAAATGGTACTTTTTTAAGGGGGTTGCAAGAGCAGAGCGACCTGAGGGTGTATATTCACAAATCTTTGAAGGTGGCAGTACAAGTTGATAAGCTGGTTAAGAAAGCGTATGGGATACTTGGCTTTGTAATTAGGGGCATTGAATACAAAAACAAGGTAGTCATGCTAAACCGTTACAAATCTCTGATTAGGCCTCAGCTGGAGTATTGTGTACAATCTGGGCACTACACTAGGAAGGATGTCAAAGCCTTGGAGAGAGTACAGAGGAGGTTTACCAGGATAATACCAGGGATGAGGGACTTCAGTTATGTGGAGAGATTGGAGGATCTGGGATCAATCTCCTGGAGCAGAGAAGGTTAAGGGGAGACCTCATATAGTCATTCAAAATTATGACTGGTTTTGATAGAACAAGTTGGGAGAAACTGTTTCCTCTGGCAAGTGGGCCAGAAGTCATAGATTTTAAATAATTTGCCAAAGAACTACAGGGGAAATGAGATTTTTTTCACACAGAGGGTTGTTAAGATCAGGAACTCACTACCTGAAAGGGTGGAATCAGATTCCATAGGAACTTTCAAAAGGCAATTAGACATGTACTTGAAGAGGACTAATTTGCAGAGTTATGAGGAAAAAGCTGGGGTGTGGGATTAAATTGAATAGCTCTTTAAAAGAGCCGGCACAGGCACGACTGGTCGAATGGCCTCCTTCTGTGCTGTATGATTCATGTGTTAGACATTTCTGAGCACGATCATAACAACAATGGATAAATGCTGTCATCTTGGGTTGGGAATTCAAGAATAATGCTGTGTGAGTATGGGATTGATGACAGTTGCTGTCCTCAACACCAGATGTAAAACTGTTGCTGAGCGATTTGTAGTTAAACCTTCTCGTGCAGTTGTTCCTAGGATACCATACTCTATCCAATAGTATAGATTAGCCAGGGTGTAGATGCTACCCTAAACATGTGGGCTCAGCTACTTGGCACATAATGGGATTAAACTTACCACAGCGTTGTTAGTGCTGCTGTATTTGAGGCAGTAGATTCATAAACAGATGCCACTGTGGTGGTTAGCAAGGCCTACAGACAGTTGTTATTCCAGATTTTGGGTCAGAGCCTGCAGTTGATATCTTGTCTTTTAAGATGCATAGCCTATTGATAGCTTTTTTTGCCTCCTTTTGGAAGTGGCGATTCCACTGTATCACACAGGACATTCTGCATTTTTAAAACTGTTGTATGTATAGATTGGAGAAGTTACACAGTTAAAGTTCACAATACTAATAGACGAAGTTCATCCTCTGGTGCAGGGTTAAAGAAAGAGAGAATTTACTTTTATATAGCACCTCTCATTGTCCTCTGGACACCCCAAAGTGCCTCACAGCATTGATGTACCTTACCTGACATTGCTGTCTATATTACTCCCATCGTAGATCTGGTGTAACTTTATTTTGCACCACCAAAAGTAAACGTCTGGACAAATTTGAAATGGTGAAACCAAATTTTATATCGTAAAAGAAGTGATGAATATAGTTGCTTTGTGCTTTCCTTACTGATGGTGAATCCTGTGTGTCTTGAATCCACCCTCATTCTCTTTCTAGGTGCTTCCTCAGTATGTGAGATGGCTGACTGCTATGCATTAATGGGAGCTTGTTGGTCCTGTACCACCTCGTGCAACTACCTAATCTTGCCTGTTTACTGGCACATTTGGCATTTGAGTCAGGTGGCTAGATGGGGCCTGATGTGGGATTGCTATGAAAAAGAGCAACCTCATTGGTAACTACTTCAGCTATTCCCCCTTAAAAATTTGTTCTCTGGATGTGGGCGACACTGCAAGACCATATTTATTCCCCATCTTTTGTTACCTTGAAAAAATGGTGGTGTACCTTCTTCAACCATTGAAAAGAAAAGAAAGAACTTGCATTTGTATAATGCAATTCACAGCCTCAGGACGTACCAAAGCGCTTTACAGCCAATGAAGTACTTTTGAAGTGTAGTCACTCTTGTAATGTAGAAAATCCGGCAGCCAATTTGCACACAGCAAGGCCCCACAAACAACAATGAGATATATGACCAGAAAATCTATTTTCTTGATGTTGATTGAGGGATAAATATTGGCCAGGACACTGGAGAGAACTCCCCTGCTCTTCTTTGAAATAGTGCCGTGGGATCTTTTTATGTCCACCTGAGAAGGCAGATGGGGCCTCAGTTTAAAGTCTCATCCGAAAGACGGCACCTCAGACAGTGCAGCACTCCCTCAGTACTGCACTGGAATGTCGGCCTGTCTTATGCTTCATAATGATTGTTTTATAACCCAAGTGTCTTAGCAGGTCACTTCAGCAGGCATTAAGAATCAATCACGCAGTGTGGGACTAGAGTTGCATGTAAACCAGATCGGGTAGGGGTGGCTGTTTGTATGCACTGAAGAACATTAGTAAACCAGTTGGGTTTGTACAAGAATCTGACATCTTTCATAGCCATTTTTTTCCTAGTCCCTAATTATCATATTTATTGATTTTAATCTCTCAACTTTCCATGATGGGATTTGGACTCCATTCTATTTGATTCCTACTTCAGTACCAAAACCCCTATGTAATATACCCTCACATGCTGCTGAGCATTCTCTCCTTATGTCCATGATCTGTCTGGAAATCGATTTCTGGGAAGTAGTAAGATTGTGAACTACTGCATAATTCTCAGTCAGTTTCCCCATTATGTTCAAGAGCCCAGGGTCTCAATGACAGCAATGTGAGAATTCAGGGGAGATGAAGGACCTCTGTGAATGAGGCCTCTGTTGAAGAAGCCCTTGGAATTAGCGTATGTGGTTTGTAGTCTGTTATGCCATTATGTAAAATTACACAGATCTGGTGTATGAACTCCTCCACAACTCATCTGCCCTTGCATGTTTTGGATAAATTCGAATGACTGCAGACAACAATTGTCCTCAAAAAGCAACCTTTTTATATGCAAGCCTTTGTGGTCCAAATCCCAGGGTTTTGCAGCTGAAGAGTGTGAGCCAGCCCTCTGGCCAGCAGGTTGCTGTTCCCCACTGCAACCAGCAAATGTTACTCTTCAGTCATGGTCTGCACTTTATCTGGTGCCACAGCCTGAGGCTATCCCTTTTAATCCTCTAAAGTGAAGTACCTTTGCTGAGGCTTATGATGGGTGGAGTGAGGGACTTTGGGTGCTTTAGGTGCTGCCACTGTGGACGTGCATTGAAATAGAAATGGAACATGTATTGGAATACTAGCATAATACTCCTTCAAATAGTATTTAAATGGCAAATGTGTCATGTTGTTCTGCTTGAGTGTATCGCTGTGCGCAAATGAGTAAGTTGGGGTGGGGAGAGAATAATCAGGAAAGGATGTACTAATCCTAAACTTGAGGGTGTAGACTAGCTTTACCCTCTCCCAACTTCTGTATTCTCTCAGTTTCCCAGGAATTTGACAGTAGCCTCTTCAGTGGAACTTTAAAGAAAGAAAGACTTGCATTTATATAGTGCCTTTCACGACCACCGGACGTCCCAAAGCGCTTTACAGCCAATGAAGTACTTTTGAAGTGTAGTCACTGTTGTAATGGAAACGCAACAACCAATTTGCGCACACCAAGCTCCCACAAACAGCAATGTGATATTGACCAGATAATCTGTTTTTGTTATGTTGGTTGAGGGATATATATTGGCCAGGACACCAGGGATAACTCCCCTGCTCTTCTTCAAAATAGTGCCCTGGGATCTTTTATGTCCACCTGAGAAAGCAGATAGGGCCTCGGTTTAAGGCAGAAATATTCTGTGCACTCCTCCCATGTGGTTTTGTCCCTTACTATTGAATGCCACTTTTTCCTGCAAGCAGAGAATTAGTATTGAGATGTTGGATGTTTGAAGAGCACATACAGCGACCCCCAAGTGCTCATCCTGCGTGGCAGAGTGTGAGGATAAATGAACAAACATTATGCAGCTAGATTTTGTTGAAAGCATAGTTTATGGGCACATATTCACATAAGTGCAACACTAGTTCCAGTTTTAATTTTAATTCGCAGCTAGAAAGTCTGTCTTGCAGTTTGGCAATGCATGTGAAGCTAGAAAGAGCTGTAATGATTTCTGCTTTTACATGCGGTCTCAGTCAAGATTGAAGGGAAATTTTATGGCATTCAAACTTGGCTCATTTATTTCGTATAGGGAAGTCCTGGGAAGTCTTATCTTGGTAGATAGCAGATTTCTGAAGCTGGCTAACATCTTCCTTATCTGCTTTGAAATCTTCTGAATTTTGGACACCACATTGCTCTTTCTGTCATCTCTCCCAGTCAGCTTTCAGTGTCTCCTTTGGCCTCCTTCGTAAAGGAGCAACTCCACAGCTGCATCACTCAATGGTGGGGTTCTTTGGAGGCACAGTGCCATTTATTTGCGGCAATGATTTTCTGCCTCTGATTTTCTTGCTACGGATAAACAATCTCCTTTAAATGGCAAATGCAGTATTTTAAATGCTGCAGTTACGTCAGATATCCACCCACCCCCCACCCCCGCTATTGAGCTTCTTGTGGAAGGCCCAGTCCAGGACAGGAACTCACTCTGCGTGTCTAATTTGTGTCAGCTCGAGAAGAATCACTGGCTTCAGGCAAGTGCAATGACATACACAACCAGTTCACAGTCTGAGTGTGAGACTGGAAAATCAACACAAGTTTTTAAAAAAATTGAAAGAGATAACTACACGTACCTCCAGGACAATATCATGTGACAAAAATAGGATTTTAAAACATTCTTTGTTATACATGGTTTTAAATTGGTTAAATCCATATTAAAAATATCATGAGACAACTGTGTGCCTGGGATGCTTTGAAATTGTTTTGTTCTGTGGCAGGGTTAGTAGTTAGTTTATAGATGGCCGATCCACATGGGGGACGGCATTGCAGATAATCTATAACTGTTCGAGAGCTAATCACCACTTGCTGTTAAATGTTAAACTTAGCCATCTGCCAGTTAAATTCATTAAACTGCTACCTTGTCACCGTAAATTATTTTAGTTGTCACTTGTACATGTCTGGTTGCCCAAAACACAGCCCATTGTTTGTTTCCATAAAGCTACTTTATCTGAATTCATCTTGGTGATGGACTAAAGATGTAATTTTCAACTAGTGTCAGGTGTTAAAACAGTCTAAAAACAATTCAACCAATTTGTATATTGTGTAAGCTTGATTGTGCTGAACAAATGTATCTATCTTTTTGCTTCTGCATATTTTATCTGTAAATAAACTTGGACAGTAGTTTTAGCCTGTATATAGTGGTCTAGCAGTGTTTCTTTCACACTGAAGTGACAGAATGTATTGGGCATTCTACATACTGTACTTCCCATTAAGTAGTTTATTACAAGCGAGGTTAATTGTTACACCTGTGCTGCATAAACCCATAAACAGCAGAGAATAAAAATTCAGGTTTTGGTTCACAAGAAACCCTGTCTGTTTCTGGAAATTGCCATCAAGCTATTGACACTCGGAAAAGGTGTCTGGGATGGGGGAAGCCCAAACTCTTAAAGTAGATTGTAGATTTATGCTTGGGATTAATCTGCCTATTGAGTTCCCAGTGTCAGCAGAGGTCTGGGACCAATGAAAGTGCTTTCAATATAAAGTAGTCTACGCTATAATTTGAAGCTGCTATTTACTTAAAAAATTTGAATAGCCGGTAGTGTGAGTGAATCAAGTTTAATGTAATGGCAGACTGAACACTACAAAAACGTTTAAAAACGCCATAAAGATCAAAGCAACTTGAGTATGGTACAAGCCAAAAGACGCAGCATTGAATCATTTTGTAAAATAGCCTATGATTGTAGTTGGCTTCCTGGTGACAGCATGTTCATCCGCAGAATTATGAACTCTATTTAGCGCAGAGAAAAGTTCCTTTGGAACATCTGGTTTAGTTGTTGGCCACTTCCTCAGCAATCGCGCCTAATTAGACACCAATACTGTTGTGGGTCTGGTTCCTCTAACTCCCGTTTGCTCACTGGATCCATTTACTTCGGCATGTAGCTCATTCCCTCACTCCCAATTACAACAGGATCCTTCCACACAGCATCAACAATTTCCATGCCAGTCAGCAATCCGACTCAGTTTTTATATCGCTCTAGAGTCGTATTGCTGCCTTCTTTTTCTGGGTCAGCACTTAGTCTCCTGTCCATCATTCCATCCCCCTTCCTCATAGGTCAGCTCTTCTCCACCCCTCTAACATTCAGTATTCTTCACTTATCCTCATTGTAGTAGATAGGAGTTAACTCTTTCTACTTTAAACTACAGCTACAGATTTCCGGTCCCCTTTCCATCCTGTATCTAGCGCAAGTACAGTATATGTAGTCACCTAGCAAACCTCCCTATGATCATATCCATATTGTATCCTACACCGTTGCACTTGGACACAGGCATTTTACATGAGTCCACAGATATCAACAATCAAGGTGACTTTTTTTGCCTAATGATGCCATTTTGGTCAATGTGGTGCAGCCAAACCTCTAAATAGTGTCAATTATTCATGCCTTTTTGTTTCTATGGGTTACAAGCAGAGTAACAACACCAGCAACTTCTTTCCCCCCAGTCATGCCAGCACAACCTGTGATGGTAATTCGTTGCTTCGCAATTTTTATCGATGAAAGTTAGCATTCAGCTTGCAAATAAAACCCAATTTTATCTGCTATTATTATATCTTTGGACTTCTGAGATGAAAATTTCAAGAATTTATTCATTTACCCAGTTGTCAACGTCTTCTGTGTGTTTTTTGAAGCAGCTGATCCACGATGTAGAAACCAAGTCGGTTCCAAATTCTTCAAGTTTTATTTTCCTTTTTCAGCAAGACGAGATTGTATAGCACAGGAAGGTTAGCTGCTCTGACGTGCTTGAACCAGCTCAGCAAAGCTGCTTTAAGATAAGTACAAGGTGACTTACGCATCATCTTATGGCTACAAAATTTCTGCTGGTAATCAGTGGTGATTCTGTTGTTTGTCAGGTCGATGGGGAGTGTAGTAGGAGGAATGTTAAATATCTGTGCCAACACCTTTTTTCTTCAGGGTGCTCCTCTGTATGTTTGATATTATATTTTCCCCTCAGTGTTAAAAGTCTGTACTTCTGTCTAGCCATGTTCTACTTGATGAGCTGTACTCTGTTGGGAGGAGGCTATCACTCCTGAGCACCTGTTAAGGTGAAGCACTGAAGTTGAATAAAACAGCGCATTTAATTGATCATACTTCGATTTGGCAGGAATTCACACTCTCATTATATGATATTTCAACTTGAAAAGTAAAAATTAAACAACAAATTAAGTATCAACACTTAATCCATGGTAGGAGATCTTAACTTCAAAATACTGAAACTCCACAGGACTAAAAATCAATTATGGTCTTCTGATTATGTAATAGGATCTATTGGGATGCAACTTAAATATGTAAACATGGCTCAAGTTTCCAGCTAAAAGAAGAATAGATGTTAAGGTTGAGAGGAGGCTATCTCTCAACCTCATGTGCAAGGCATGGAACACAAAAAGAATGTTAAAATTGAGGCAGATAAAGAAGGCTTGCCTTGGAAAATCATATTAACTTTGGGGTTCCCTGTAATATACACCATCCAAAGAAAGAACTTCATTTATATAGTGCTTTTCACAACCTCAGAACGTCCCAAAACATTTCACTGCCGATGAACAGGGTAGTCACTGTTGTAATGTAGGACAACAGCAGCCAATTTGCACACAGCAAGGTCCCACAAATATCAATGAGATAAATTAGAAAAAAATATTTTCAGTGGTGTTGTTTAAGGGTTAAATGTTGGTCAGGCCACTGGGAGAACTCCCCTGTTCTTCAAATTGTACCATGAGATCTTTTACGTCCACTGAGGGGGCAGTTTGGGCCTCGGTTTAGCTTCACATCCGAAAGACATCACGTCCAACAGTGCAGCATTCCCTCCCTAGATTATGTGCTTAAGTCCTGGAGTGGGTCTTGAACCCATGACTGTCTAATGTAGAGGCCAGCGTGTTAACACTGAGCTAAGGCTGACACCTAAAAGAAGATGGGCGGTCGAGATGCTTCCAGGTTTCAAACAATGCTGCATTGAAACTAGTCATTAGGTGATTAACAGGGTAGAGGGTGTTTGAGGGAATGATACTCCCTCCGGTGTTTATCATACTACCCGCTTCCTTCCTCCCTCTCCTCCACCCTGCCCCAAAGTCAGTACCTCCATCAGCACGTGACTGAAATGGAGAACCAGGTGCAATTATAGGCAGGATTACTGTCCTTTTAAAATATCACTCCATGACATTGTGTCTTGTTCACAAAACATGTTGCCAAGTCCAAAACATAATCATAATCTTTTCTCATTTTCTTTCCTGAGTACACTGATAATTTTGATGGAGCACCAGCAAGCAATTTATTTTAGGGTTGCACAGTATTTGGTTCTATAGCTGGATTACATAATAGGTTAATTTAGCTTGGGGCTCTGGCAGAATGCCAACGAGAGGCTGAGTGCTGTACAAGATTCAGGTGGCCGAAGCTATAGCACCATTATGCTTGTTCTGAATATAACCCTATCATGTTGCATTGAGATTTTTCATATCTTGGACTATGATCGCATCAATTTAGCTAATTAAGAGGTATTTTCCATAAAAGTTATATAAAGTAAAAGATAAGGTGCTGTTTTTATTGTCAACCGAAGCAAGATTATTAAACTTGTATGCAGTGGATTAGCTTTCAAGAGGTTTAGGTCTGCTTGTTAAGGTCTTCAGAAAGTGCAAGAAAAAATTAACTGTTTGTTTGAATCTTGGTGTTTTGGTTAAGGTATTCAGGTTGAATACTTAAGTGGCTGATACGTGCTGCATTACTCAGACTGTTTAGAAAATACAAGACTAGGTGCACCTCCTTTGATCTCCACGTACACTGTGGGACTGGCAACTGTTGTTCATCAGGTACCCGTTCAGCTTGAGCTCTGATGGGGCAGGGTATTTTTCTGGAGACTTGGTTAAGTTCACATATGAATGGCAATTGTTTGTGTGTATTCACTGAAATAATATCTGAATGTTTGGATCTTGGTGTTTGCATCTGTAGGTCAGAACTAACCTTGCATAATATACTATATATGTCAAACTGATTCTGATTTTGTAGTTACAGTAATGCTGGGAACAATAGGTCCTGTGGAATGCAAGTTAAAGTACTGGTAGATTACTTATGTAATTTTCAGTGTAAAATTATGGCTTTTATTGAAGTTAATAACATGTAAATTTATAATATCCCATATTACTGACTATTGGTGCAGACTTTTAACACTTGCTCTGTTCTCCATTGCTTGGGAATTTGAGCCATATTAGCACATTACTGCAGACAAGAACAAATGTTAACTTGCTTGAAATCAATGGCAGCTGCAGGTTGGAGTATTATTTACACAGAAGTATTCAGAAATCACAGTTGAGCATTTCCTTTGCTGTATAAGTAAGTTTAATATGCCTTGGTGAGTGAAGTTCATTAATCATCCTGACATTGTTCAATTTGCCGTAAGCGCACATTGTTCATAATTTAAAAACTAAGATGCCCACTTATTTTGTGATGCATCATGTAAACAAATTTTAAAATCTTGAGTAAGGTGGCATTTAATAATTTGTAATTAAGTGAGTGAGAGAAATTGGTTTAGGTTTCAAATATTTCCAGATTTCTTTTAGGCTATTTTTTCCCCAGTTCAGCTTTAGTAAAAGTAGAGTTTTGTTTAGGGATTGTTTAAAATCGCAATGTTTTTAATAACTGCAGGCTAATTTTGTTCCTCTTCATTTCTTCATGTGAGCAACTTAAAAAAAAAAAAAGTTGGGTCATAAAATTTCCATTTAGAACATCTGTCATTATGTTGATTTAAAATAAAAGAATGTTTACAAAATGGCAGGAGCTGGTTGCATTGTTGAAGAGTTTACTTTGTGACTACATTGCTGTATTTGTCCTGTCTGGAGCATTGCTATCTGGTGGTTTACCTGCAGTGTTGGATGTAGGCACGGATGGTAAAGGATTTTCCTGGATGACTTTTTGCTTTTGTTCAAATGGAAAATTATAAATACAAGTTACTGATTTTAATAATTATTACTCTATTACTTCTAATTTCAGTATACTATGGCATGCATACAAGTTTCCAATAAGGTTGAGTTTGGAAGGTAGTTGTGCCAAATTAATGCTATGTTTCTGCCCTCCCTTCCAGCACCATGTACCATTCTTCTGCAAAGAGGGTTCACATTATTTTCATATCTTTGGGAATCAAATATGTTTCCTCTTTTCTCTGAAGCAGGGTAGAAACAATTCTGAATTGATTTTGTTCGGAGAAGGCAAAACAGGACAGGTTCTTTATTCTTTTGGAAGCAGTTAACAAACTGGAAGGCAAGTTTAAACTAGATGACGACTTGTTCCCCAAACCCCTTTACATTTATGCTGTAGCCGTTTGTATATTAGCATGTAAATATGCAAAGATTAGAAGTCATAGGTAGTGGGCAAACTATACAATCTGTTTTACTTCAATCTATCTATAATATGCAGGCAATTCCTGTACACATTACCTTTACTTCATGTGTCACATTTTTTGAATAATGCTTTTATGTCAACATTTGTTATGGGAAAACCCTGGCCTAGAAATTCGACTGCACAGGGCTTGTTTCTCGGGTGCTAAATGGTCTTCTATGCCTCCAATGTAGTGGGAAGGAAGTGCATGCTCATTACAAGCCGAAGGTGCGCTGCCCGCCATATTTGTAAAGGCCAAAATATTGGTGTGCAGTGTCCACGTCTGAAACAGGCACATGCAAATTGGGGCCTGAACGCTTGTAATATTGGTTTGCCCTGAGGCAGGCGGCACCAGTGTCAGCTGCACTCAGGAAAACCAGGTCTACATGCGCCTAACGGGTGGTCCTAAAGGGATATTAATTTTACAAAGGGAAAAACAATATATAAAAGGGGTAAGTACTTTTGAAATTTTGTACTGAATTACTTAGTGTAAAATAGTGATTCTCAAGTATATTTTTGGAATCTGCTATTCCTTTCACTGTCCAGTGAGTGTAAAGATCATATTTACTTCAAGTGGTTCTTAACTGTGAAATTGTAAATATAAAATGGTAATTTTATTGACTTGTTTAACAAAAGGATTGTATGTGTACTCCACTATCTTTTTTGTACTGTGAACTTTGCTAAGGGTACTTGGTAGTTAGTACAAATGCTACTGTTCATTTAGAGATATTGCAATTTTTAGAGATGGTTTATTGTATTAAGCTTAAAGTTAATAGTACTGTGTGTAGTTGTACTTATGCAGATATAAAAAATGGATAGTGTTGGCTGAAATATATTTTAAATTCAATTTTGACAAATGTCATGCATAGCAGATCTTCAAATAGTTGGTTTAAATAATTTTGACTCATGATTGCCTGATACAAGTATATTAATATCTAGAATGAAAGCAAAAATAAGTTTATTTGAAAATGTTTCAGGTAACACATTTTGCTTAGTTGCTAGTGTGGGTCATGTATAATTTTTATGAAGTTGTAAATATTTAGGTAGCTGGATATAGTGCATACTGAGTCCAGTTAGAATGCATATAAATATTTAAAAAAACTGAATAGTGCATTATGGTGACACAAACATGGAACTTCTGCTTAAACTAATTTATATATCAACATGTGAATAGGTTCTGCATGAAGGATAAGATCCATGTAGCTTGTTTCCATGTGAGCTTGACAGTATGACACGTGAGTACTAAAGTTTAGCGTAGGTTATGGTCAACATCACATTCAGAAATGTAAACAGTTTAATCAAAATTCTGTTTACTTTCTTCCACTTCAAATCAGGGGAATACATTTGTAAACATCTTCATACTATTGAAGCATTACTTTTTCAATTGGGCTGGAAAATTGATTTAACAGTCTTTTGACATGGCTTCATTGAGGTGATCAGTGTAGAACTATGACTTTATTTAGTTTGTTATCCCTCTTTAGCAGTTGAAATTACTCTGTCTGGAATTCTCGGCTCTAGTTTGGAAATAGCAAATGTACAATTATTAAAAATGCCTTTTTAATCCGTAATTTATAATATATACCATTGAATTAACATTAGATGGTGTACCGTTTTCTCGTCAAACAACTTAAATGCAGCTGGAGAAAGGGGCTTTACAATGATACACTAAATATGATGCAGCTTATTGTCTTGTAGTGTAGCTGTCAAAGTGGGGCACTCAAAAGGTGGAAGCAAAAAAAATGTCTCATACTTCCCGGCCATGCTTTTCTTCTGGGAATGAAAGGAATTTATAGCTGCAGGGAAAATTCTTTTAGAGCATGTGACTTGATTGAAAGAACAAAAGAACCATAGTTGTTTGAATTTTAATCTAATTTTTCTTCGCATTAGAATGCATACTTATTCTATTTTACGAAAGATATTGCTTCATGTAGAATGAAGCTGCATAACAAAAGCAGTTTCAGGCAGTCTGAGCTTCTACATCCCTCTTAAACTTGTAGTAAAAGCGTATTGTGGCTCTGAACTGAAGCTGGTTTTAGCATGGCTTATCATGCGCTGCTGTAGCAACCATCAGTCTCTAGGCAACTGAAACACATTGACCTCTTCATTGAACTGAGTGTAGCAGTACTTCAATTTAGCAACCAGAGACAATACTGATGGTGTTGAATGTGGATGGCATGCTGTCAGATGCATGGTCAGGTTTTTGCATGTATTCTAGTTTCATTTTTGTTTGTGTTGGAGGGCACATGTACATAGACAAAATTTATATAAAATCAAGTATTATTTTCAGAGGGTGTTCACAATTTAATGTACAATTCATCATGAAATAATTCAGCACTCCACAGTGATGCAATAACTTTAGCCTTGGACTAAAATGCAGTTTATTAAAATTCCAGTTAATTGATTCAAAGCATTTTATGAATTCAAAATATTCTATTTATATCTGTGTTTTAATCTGTACAAATCTACAGAGCTTTGGGTAGATATTATGAGCGTGTTGATTTAGGAAGCTGCTGAAAGGGTTAACTAATTTAGTTAATTTCTGGTGTTTTTAATTCTGTCATTAAAATTTTATTTAGAAGAAAAAACCTTGGCCTGTTCTCCAGGAGAGCCTCTGTAAGCAAAAAATAACCTAGAAATGATTCTGGCTCTCTACCCCTGAGAAAGGGTGACTATATCACATAGACTTAGATATGTTTGTCCAAATATTTCCAGATTGATTACTGGCTGTACTTGTTCCACAGCAGCATCACTAACCTTATAATAAAAATCTGTGGAGCATCTACTGTGGGGATTGTAGATAAATTGAGGCATAATTGGTAAAGGAGTCCTTGAAATTAAGCGACACCAGAGTCTTAAATGTGGTTTTACCTGCATTTCGTGAAATGTAACAAACAAGAGACTAAATGTTTGTTAAATTTCATAAAAGGAACTGTAGGGAAGAACTTGAGGATACATGGAGCCTAGAGAGAAGCAAGTGAGATCAAGTAATAGCTGCAGAAGTTGGACAAAAATTGCGGTGCTCTGGTCTCTATGCAGGAAATACTGCTGAAAGAAGGAAAAATGTGTGGATAAAAACAGTGGGAATGAATATCATTTATCTCATTGCTGTTTATGGGACCTTGCTGTATGAAAGCTAGCTGCTGCATTTCCCTACATTACAACAGTGACTACACTTTAAAATTACTTCATTGGCTGTGAAGCACTTTGGGATGTCCTGAGGTTGTGAAAGGGCCTATATAAATGCAAGTTTATTCTTTTTCTTGGACATAGGGTGATGCCATTCTGTAAGGCTGACTAAAAGGTCAGTGAAGTAAAGAATAGATGACGGAGTAATTTTGTGGAAGGGGAACCAAAGTAGCACTTGGACCACAGGTGCTTGTAAATGAATCGACCTGATGTGATCAGTCTTGCATCTTTAGTATACCAGTACTAGCGATGTACCATGTGACTCTTTTTAAAATTACAAAACCATATTTTTCAAAAGTTGACAAATTATAATGTACTTTTGTACTGGAGTTTTCCTCTGATATATGTTCTCTTGTTAACAGTTCAGTTTATGTTTGAAGTAGTGATCAAATCTCTGATCTAGATCGGGACTGTGATGGAGAAGAATATACATGAAAATTAAATCTGAAAGACAGTATATTTATATTTAAAGCTTTTTTGGCACGATTCAAATTTTCAGTCCAACCTTTTACAGTTTATGCTCTTTATTTATGCTCAAGACAAAGGCAAGACAAGCTTCCTATGTACTGAATCTTGACTTTGTGGGATATAAATTATTTTACATTTTGCTGTGTTTTTCAGCATGAAATCGGTGTTTCACAAACCAATTTTGTGGTGCAACACCCTGCACTGGAAGTGCGCACACAAATGACCACTGCAGTATTGCTTAATTTTGATTGATAACGCTCTTGTGAAGCGCCGTGGGACATTTTGTTACGTTAAAGGTGCTATATAAATGCAAGTTGTTGTTGAGGCATAAGTTCATTATGAATGCTGGTTCATTAAAATATGTAAATAGGGATCCTGTGGTTGAATTAGGACCCCTTTTGGATATTGGTACTTGGAAGCATTTCATTTACTAATTCTTGTGTGTGCCAAGAGAAACATGGCTCAAACACTTGGGAATCTGGCTGAAGCAGCAACATTTAAATCTCCATTAATTTAAGTCTCTGGAAAGTCATTTTTGGAACCTTTTTTTAACTGAGTTTTGGCAGTTTTTGAGAGTAAAGCTGTTGCAGAGTTAACTTGGCTGCAGTTGCACAGTTTGACTTCATCGGCTGCAGGAGTACTGGAAAAGATGGGTATGTTGCTGGGATTACTATTGAGGCTGCCGCAGCAACAGAGGCAGCAGCACAGACCTGTGGAGGGCCAAAGACGTTGGAGGAGGCAAGGGCCAAAGAGGCGTTATAGTATGAGGTATTTCGGAAAAGGATGTCTTACCTCAACATGTAAGAGGCATAGTCTGTGAGGAGGCTGCGCTTCAGCAGACAGGCAGTCACTGACCTATATCAGCTGTTGCAGCAGGAATTGGAGCCAAACACCATAGCACACACAACACTGCCTGTGACTGTGAAGGTAACGGTGGCTCTCAATCTCTATGCCACAGGCTCATTCCAGGCAGCAACAGGTGACATCAGTAATGTCAGTCACTTTGCTGTCCATCAAGCAGGTGATGGATGCTTTCTTCGCAAGGAGACAGCAATGTATCACCTTCCCAATGCAGGCTGGAGTAGTCTTGATGCCTTCATATTGTGTCAGTCCTCAATTCCCCCTGTCTTTGACCCAGACCAGCAGGTGTCAGGTTGGCTTCTTGGAGACGGGAAGTATCCCCTGTAAACCTGGCTCATACAACGAGAGCCACACTCAAACCAGAGTTCTTACTGAGCAAATGGTAGGTCTCCTTAAACAAAGATCTGGTGCCTGGACCAATCTGGTGGAGGTCTGCAGTATAGCCCCAAGCGAGTCTCCAAATTTGTAGTGGTTTGCTGCATGCTACATAACTATGCTATTCAGAGGGGCCAAACCATGCAGCTGCCACAGAAGGAAGATGTGCAGGACAAGGAGGAAGAAGATGATGATGAGGAAGACCAAGGCAGAGCAGTGCTGTCAGCTGCCAGAGTTATAAGAAATTATTGAGAAGAGATTCTCCTAAGCAAGCCCTCTGCCCAGCACATCAACAGTCCCACCATTTGACTCCCTCCTCCCACCCATCTTCTGAATACCCTCCAACATTTCTACCTCATTGTTCTCCCTCTTGCCCAACTAGGAATATGAAGACCAACATCAATGCAAAACAAATATAACCTCTACTTCGCATTGTGGATTTTACAACTTTTTCCATCTCTTAATATTGAACTGAAATCACTCTAGTGTAATGCCTTAATGTCTGGCCTCTGTGCTCGTTTACCTATTCTAGTGCTTCTCCAAGGTGGTTCCCCATTGCACGAACCTGGGAGGTGGAAGGCTGACAATCATCCACTGAGGGCACTTAAGATGGCCATGGTGGGCAACCTCGAGCAGCTCTGGGACTTCAGGGCCCGGCTGCAGATTGCTGCGTCTTGGTGTCGCCCGGAGCAGTCTGAGTCAGCTGGCTGCGTGGAATCAAAAAGGGCACTGGGTTAGAGGCTGGCAGAGGAGCAGGCGTGCTGTTACCCTGAGAAAGGACACCATGAGCCTCTCCCATGGAGCCAATGCCACGAGCATGGGGCTGAATATCTACACTGCCTCTACTCTGCATGAGAACAGTGGAGAAGTGTGGTGATGCACTGGAAGCCCTATCCATGCTCCTGTTCATGGATTGAAAGGCTGAGGAGATACTCGACCTCAGAGCAATGATGGTGGCTGTCTGAGCTCCCATCAAAGCTGTCACTAGTGACTCCATCATTGTGGGTCCTATTACTGTGTTAATAGATCTGGTTGATTTTCAATACCAACTGGATAACTAATTTGAATATGCTTTCAATTAATATTTCAAGTAAAGCTATTAACTATTTTTAACTTCAGAAAGCATGCCAAGCTGATAGTCACACTGAGAGACATACTATTGTTACTGCTTACATAAGATTAGTTTATATACACCAGCTGTGGGCAAGTGAAAAATAGCAGAAGCTGTGTAGGCTGATTTTTGTACATTAACCTGATAACCGTGTAAACCATTTTGTTCTCCGGTTTTTATTCAAACTAAAATATTTTGGGATTCATCTTGGAAATAATGTTTTCTGAGGCAATTTCTGGAAATGTTTATAACAGGAAGATTCTCCAATTACAAGGGATGTTGTTCACACATATCGCCCCCTCCCATTCACTTTCCAAGAGATGCAAGAATTGCTGTCTGAATTTTATTAAAGTAGCCATTTATCTATTTGTTATGATAGCAAAATACTGCGGATGCTGGAAATCTGAAATAACAACAGAAAACGCTGGAAAAACTCAGCAGGCCAGGCAGCATCCGTGGAGAGAGAAAGAGTTAACTTTTCAGGTCGATGACCTTTCGTCGTTCGTCTATTTGTTATTCCAGGAAGACAGGGACACAGAGTGAAATGTGTATATTTATTTACATAGCTGTGGTATTTATTTGTTTAGGGAAAATGGTATTTTTCCAAGAACCAATTAGAAAGCAATATTTGCAGAGATCTATTAGAAACTTACAGACCAACACTGCCAGACCTACAACCCCTCCCCCAACCATTGTTGTCAGAGCCTTGCCGCTGCTGGTAGACTCCAAGAATCCACCAGTGAGCCAAATTCCACTTTCCTCAGTTCTCTCAAGCCCAAGGTTCCCTCTCCACAGTGCTGCCAAGCCACAGGAGCTCCCCCACCTCCCTCAACCTATATTATTCTATGAATTCTCAGCGTCTTCATTCCACTGTTAGAAAACTTGACCCCCACCCTATTGTTGCCAAATCTGAAGACCACACCTCCAGTACTACCAAAGCCCAGGATCACCTCCCATTGCCACCAAGTCCCATGCCCCTCCCCCCCTTCTATAGCTAAACATCAGGTACCGACTCTAACCTGATGCATCTTTGTGTAACCTCAGCTTAAAAAGAGTAAGAAAGAAAAATCAAATACTTAAGTTAAAGCAATGAAAATGTGTATATATAAAACACATAATGAAAAATAAATTAATTTGAGTATAAGAATAATATTTTCACAAAAAGAACTCAATCACCAAAATATTTATTTAAAAGTTCCAGAATACCATGCAATAAAAACAGAATTTGTTTTTTTTTAGTCATCGCTAGTCTGTGGGCCTGATAACACTACATCATGTGGTATAACACCCTTATTTTTGTAACACATATCTTCCAATTTGGCCTGGGCAATGCTACAGGAGATCTGCCAATAGATAATATATTAAAAGTCTAACACGCACTTCCTGTTTGTTGCGCTTCAGATGTCGTGATTTTGTCAAGCCCGGGGGGTAACATCTGTGTTTTACTTTTAACAATCCTCCTGACACTAGATGGCACTGCTATGCCTCTAAACTGTATTTTTGAGACCTGTTGCTCCTGAATGTTGGTGCTGTCTATCCTTCTCAGGTCCATTTAGCTAATTTTTTGTTTTTACTTTTACATTTTCTATTCTTCTTTCCCATCACTGCTGAAGTCTTATGGCTGCTACATCTGCTTCCTACTGTCTCGGGCATAGTACCTACTTTTCGCCCCCAATTCCCAGGCTGCCTGTTCTCATTAGCAAAACAAGTCATCTCCGTCACTCCAAGCCCTGCTGGCTACTGTTTGCCAGTTTACCATCTGTTTACTGTTTATTTCTTAAATTGCTCGCTTTGGACTCTCATTCCATTCCTTTCGTATATAGTGGTGACCCCCAGGAGTCGATATTAGGACCACTGCTCTTTTGATATATATTAATGGTCTGGACTTGGGTATACAGGGCATAATTTCAAAGTATACAGATGACATGGAACTCAGCTATTGCAAACTTCAGGAGGACATAGACTGGTGAAATGGACAGACACATGGCAGATGAGAAGTGTGAAGTGATGCATTTTGGAAGGAAGAATTAAAGAAAAAGACAGACTTCCATTTATATAGAACTTTTCATGACCACAGGACAACCCAAAGCGCTTTACAGCCATTGAAGTACTTTAGAAGTGTAGTCACTGTTGTATTGTAGGAAACGTGGCATTCAATTTGTGCATAGCAAGCTCCCACAACAATGTGATACTGACCAGATTTTTTTTTTTGTGGGTCCCATCCTCCCAAGCATCACTTGCCTTCCTCCTTGGTTGCTCCCTGGCCTGCTCATGCTCTTTGCCAAGTTAACAATTATATATTCGGTGCACTATACACTTTTAAAAAGCAAACAGCCAGTTTCGCAGCTTATTGTTGAGAAACTAGTAAACAATAGCCACCTGGCAGGGGTAGGAAGTACTGTGGCACAAACATTTAGGTTAGGGTACTAGGGCACATAGGAGAGGCAAGATGAGGATCAGGAAGCTTAGAGGGAAGATGAGGTGCATGGGGATCCAGAGGAGGTTCGAGCACGAGGGAAAACAAAGAGGTGAAGTGCAAAAAATGGATCAAGCAAAAGGGGGAAAGGAAGCAGTTGGAAGGGAAAAGGAAAGCATAAATAATGGTTGTGTAGGGAAGATTGAGGTCAAGGTGAGGGGAGGGGGGAGAAGAAAAAGGAGCGTAAGATCAATGTTTCCTTTAAGTTGCATAGCCATGCAGCCGGCTCATCGGCTTTTGAATAAGAAAAACTGCGCATGCGCAGTATTTTGAATGGGCCATGCACCCCCAAAAAATTAAAGGGAACATTGGAGAGGTTGAAGGAATAGGTGAGGTAAGAGGAAAATGTGAGGGGAATGAGGGAGAAACGTTAGTGGAAGGAGAAGAAAGTGAAGAGGAAGAAGGGTAAAGGAAATGAGATGAGAGGCGAAGACTGCAGGCTCGGTCTTCTGCATGGTCATAATTCTGAACAAAAATATCAAGTCTAAGCTCAGGCTTTTGGGATAAGCTACAAGTAAGAACTTCAATTAAGGCATTAAAAGTCCATTCAGTTGGTAAATTTAATCATGTTATTGTGAAATATGTAGTTATTTGAATTCTTTATTTTGTTTAAAACAATATTTTGGACTGAGGAAATTTCAGTTACTGAGAAAAAAATCAGGAAAGAATTTTTCCAGAAAACATCTTGAGTAATTTATGGGGAAAAGATAATACAGCGCCACCTAGTGACATGACGGGTAATTGTCAGTGGTCAGTATTGTAATTTAACATGAGGATTCCCATTATATCAGCACTTTGCGGTGGTACAAGTAAAGGTTAAATTTTTTTTAACAACACAGTTCGCATTAGAAATGTTTATGTAGCATTTTTCAATGTAAAATTGTAACACAAGAAGTGTGTCATACAATTTTTTTTTAAGTTTGCACATATATATGATATATATATATTTTATTTTATTTTTTCATCCACCCTTTTGTTTGGCCTTTTTTCTTCCCTCCCAGAAGCTGGCAGCTGTCCATCATTCTGCCAGCGCATTTCACACTTCATCTAGCCTCAACCTGTCACATTACCACCTCCTCTTGCCTTGATTATCTCTTAATGTCTCTTAATCTCTCCTGCTTTCTATCCTACCACTGACCTTCCCTTTTGTTCTTTCATCCCCTCCCCCTTTTCCCAGTATTATACTTGCTTTAAATCTATTTCATTTCCTGCTTTTTTCCAGTTCTGGCGAAAGGTCTTCGACCTGAAACATTAACTCTGTTTCTCTCTCCACGGATGCTGCCTGGCCTGCTGAGTTTTTCCAGCGTTTTCTGTTGTTATTTCGGATTTCCAGCATCCGCAGTATTTTGCTATCGTATATGTATATATGTGTATTTGAGTGTGTATGTATAAATGGTCTGTGTATTTATGTACATCTCAAGTGGCATTGCTCTTGAATCATAGGATATACTTAAGTGTGACACTTGCAAAAAATGCGTGATCTATGCAAAATGTTTAATAGATGATGGGTAGATGAAAAAGAATACAGTGTAGTGAGTAGTTTGGGTAATATTTGGGAGCATTAGAAAGCAGTAATCAACATACGCGGTGCAGGGTAGTAGGAATTAGTTTAGAATAAGTGAGTGATTGTGGAGAGAATTGTTAGTATGTGGGGGAAAGGTAATCGATATGAACATTTAGAGCAGTTCAAGGAGTGGGAACTGAGTATTACATAGAATATACAGTACAGAAACATGCCATTTGGCTGTACTAGTCTGTGCTGGTGTCTATACTCCACATGAGTCTCCTCCCATTCCATCTACCTCTTCACAGCCTTTCAGCATATCTTTCTATTCCCTTTTCTCTCATGTACTCTAGTTTCCTTTTGAAAGTATCTAAGCTATTTATCTCAACCACTTCCTGTAGTAGTGAGTTCCACATTCAAACTACTCTGAGTAAAGAAATACCTCCTTATTTCCCTATTGGATTTATTAATAACGATCTTGTATTTATGGCCCCTAGTTTTGGATTCTCCCTCAAGTGGAAACATTCCCTCCACTTCTACCCTGTCCAACCCATTCATAATTTTAAAGACCTCTAGCAGGTTACCTCTAAGTCTTCTCTTTTCTAAAGAAAAAAGCCCCAGCCTGTTCAATGTTTCCCGATAACTGTAATCTCTCCGTTCTGGTACCATCTCTTTGCACTTTCTCCAGTGCTTCTATGTCCTTTTTATAGTATGGAGACCAGAACTGTGCGCAGTACTCTAAGTGCGGCCTAACCAAGATTAACATAGCTTCACTACTTTTGAATTCTACACTCCTAGAAATAAATTCCAGTGCTTTGTTAGCCTTTTTAATTGCTTTGCTGTGATGTTGCTTTTAATGATTTGTTCACCTGTATCCCTAGATCCCTTTGCTCTTCTACCTTTTCCAATATGACGGGTGGCGGACATTCCGTACTTAAAGTGCGTCACCCATCATATTGGTAAAGCCAGAAAAAGGCATCCTGTGGGTCTGTGCCTGAAACAGGCGTTCGGCCCTTTGCAAATGCAAATAAGAGGCCTAACGACTGTTTGGGGCCCCCTTTGCAAAAGTATTTTGCTGAAGGCCGCCGGTACCTGGCTGGCTGTGTTTAGGAAACTGTGGTCTACATATGGCCTAACCAGCGGTCCTTAAAGGGACCGCTGGAGGTCACCACCAAAAAGTTAAGTTTGTTTAAAAAAAAATACTTACCTCAATGTGAAGCTAGGAGGAGTATTCCTGTTCCTCCCGGTTCCACTGCAGTGCCAAAGACCATTGCCGGGTCCTGCTCAGCCCCCTCCTGATTGTTGCCTTTGCCCAGTTTGAACCAATTTCTAGGCCATAATCTCCAATATTCTCAACGGAACTGCTGAATCTGTGTATCAATCTCCTTCCTTGGGGCAAAGAAAATCTATTTTTCTTTCGACTTCAAAATAGTATATTTATTGTTGGATGTGCTGTCTTTCAGATGCCTCAGTAAACTGAGTCCCCATCTGCCTGTTCAGGTAGCTACAAAAGATCCCATGACACTATTCAAAGAAGAGCAGAAGGGTTCTCCTGGTGTCATCATCAACATTTATTCCTAAATTAACTGGTCATTTATTTAATTTGCTATTTGTGGGACCTTGATGTGTGTAAATTGTATTCTGTGTTTGCCTACTTAACAACAGTGACTACATTTCAAAAGTAATACATTGGCTGTGAAGCACTTTTGGATATCCTGAGTATGTGAAAAGTGCTATATAAATGCAAATTTGTTCTTGCAGCAGCGACTACCTCTTACCTTTGATGGACCAACCCTTAGTTGTTCCTTCATTGATACGTCCGGCCTCATTATTTCTTCTGACCTCAAATGGAACTTGCGCATCTCATCCATTGGTAAAAGCAGCCTCCAAGGAGCTTGTTTTCCTCTTTTGTGCCAAACATTGCTTTTCCCCTGAACAACTCTCTACAAAGCCAAATCTATCCAAATTTAAATACTGCTCTCATATTTGGGAGGTTCTTTTAATATCTCACACATTCCTAGATGTGATACTGGAATAGCGTTCATCTGATAAATGATCTCTCAGCTCTACCCTCAACCTCCCTCACTGTTGCATACTGTTCTTATCTCTCCTGTCTATTGCCAATGCTCCAATCAACTTTCCTGTCTTGTTTCTTAAACTCCTACAAATCCTACATGCTCTTCTCCTTTCACGCTCGGTGTACTGAAATCAAGACTCAACAACAAATTATAGAATTTTACAGCATAGAATGAGGCTATTCAATCCATCACGCACCCGCCACTCTCTGAAAGAACCAGCCATGTACACCATTTAGAATTTTTACAAAAGCAAAATACTGCGGATGCTGGAAATCTGAAATAAAAACAGAAAATGCTGGAAATGCTTTGCAGGTCAGGCAGCATCTGTGGAGAGAGAAACAGAGTTAACGTTTCAGGTCGATGACCCTTCGTCTTTATTTAGAATTTTTACTTTTGATATACTTATCCACTTCCCTGTTAAAAGCTGTTGTAAACTGCCCACTGTCTCGGGCTGAACCAGACTGTTTGCAAGCTCAGCGTCCTATTTGACCTTGAGCTAAGTTTCCTACCCTATATCCTCTCCATCACTAAGACTGCCTACTTCCATCTCTGACCCTGCCTCAGCCCATCTGCTGCTGAAACCCCCTTCCATGCTTTTGTTACCTGCAGACTCGACTATTCCACTGCTCTCCTGGCCAACCTCCCATCTTCTACCTTCCATAAAGTTAAGCTCATCCAAAACTCTGCTGCCCGTATCCTAACTCGCACCAAGTCCCACCATTGTTTTCAGCTGTCTAGGCCCGAAGCTCTAGAATTCCCTCCCTAAATCTGTTTGCATCTCCACCTCTCCTCCTTTTAAGGCGATTCTTAAAAGCTACCTCTTTGACCACGCTTTTGGTCACCTGTCCTAATGTCTCCTCCTTTGGCTCTGTGTCAATTTTTGTTTGATTATGCTCCAATGGAAGCGCCTTGGGACGTTTTACTTCGTTGAAGTAAAGTTATCTTAGTCATAGAGTTTGCTTCTACCACTGTTTCTGGTAGCGTGCTCCATGCCTAAATTTCTACCCCCTCGTTATCAATTTGCTGATCAGTGGAATAGAGGGTACGGTAGCATAGTGGTTATTTTACAGGACTAGTAATCCAGAGACTTGGACTAATAATCCGGAGACGTGAGTTCAAATCCTACCATGGCAGCTAGGAATTTAATTTCAGTTAAATAAATAAATCTGGAATAAAAAGCTAGTGTCAGTACCGGATTGTCGTTAAAAACCCATCTGGTTCACTAATGTCCTTTAGGGAAGGAAATCTCCCATCCTTACCCGGTCTGGCCTACATGTGACTCCAGACCTACAGCAATGTGGTTGACTCTTAACTGCTCTCTGAAATGGCCTAGCAAGCCACTCAGTTGTACCAAACCGCTACAAAGAAGTACTGCAGCGGTTTAAGAAGGCGACTCACCACTACCTTCTCGAGGGCAATAGTTTTTGCCTATTTTCTTATGAAAATCATTCATAATTTTGAACATCCCCATCAAATCTCCCTAAACCACCTTTGTTCTAATGAAAAGAATCTCAGTTTCTCTAATCTCTCCTCATAACTAAAGTCTCTCATCCATGCATCATCTTAGTGGATCTCTTCCACACCCTCTCCCAACGCTTGATACCTTCCTAAAGTAGGGCACCCAAAACTGGACACACTATTGTAATTGCTGCCTAACCAATGATTTGTATAGGTGTACTCATTTTTTCCACAAATAAATTTGAGTTCTCTGATAGGTGGAATCAACATAAATAAAATGGCAACATGAAGAAGTGCAAATAAAAAAAAAATTGAATCATCAAGTAATTTGAATTAACCAGCCTTAAAATAAGAACAGTAGAATGTAACTTTTCTTTGTAACATTCTGTGTATTTTTACAGCTTTACCAACATGTCGTCCTACTTTTAAATATTTGTATATCTGAGCTTCTAAGTCTCTTGCTTCTTTATTCATTTTAAAGTTTTACTGTTTAATGTATATTTTCTCTCCTTATTCTTGCTCCCAAAACTCCTCTTGAAAATCCATGCACCAACATCCCCTGCATTTCCTTTATCAATACATCCATTATTTCCCGAATTAACTCTAAATTTGTCAGACATGTCATTTATAAATGTGTGTTGGCTGTCCTTGGTTAACTTACTTCAGCAAATGAGAATACATATTATCAAGGCCTGGTGCCTTTTCTACTTTTGAGTTCTACAATTTTTTTCTTTACTACTTACTTCCTTATCTATAGTTATCTTACCTATTTGCACCATCATTTTCTCTTGTCATCTTTCATTCCTACTACCAGTCTTCTATGATAACTGAGGCAAAATACTTATACTTCATAACATTTTCTTTTTCATAACTAATTGGCCTATCTTTTTTTTACTTTTTAAATGTGTTTAGAATATCATTTACTATTTTCCTTTGTTACCTGCCATCTTTCTTCATACTCTCTTAGCCTTTCTAATTTTTTTTGTATCCACTGTATATTTTCTATACACCATTTCATTTCCTTTTGTGTTATCCCTAGATTTTGTCATTTGTCTCCTTTTGAGTCTCATTTTACATTAAGAACATAAGAAATATAAGCAGGAGTAGGCCATATGTCCCCTTGCGCCTGCTCCGCCATTTAATAAGATCGTGTCTGATCATCAACCTCAACTCCACTTTCCCACCCGATCCCCATACCCCTTGATTTCCTTAAAATCCAAAAGTCTATCGATCTCGGCCTTGAACATACTCAACGACTGAACATCCACAGCCCTCTGGGGTAGAGAATTCCAAAGATTCACAACCCTCTGAGTGAAGACATTTCTCCTCATCTCAGTCCTAAATGGCCAACCCCTTATCCTGAGACTATGCCCCCTAGTTCTAGACTCTCCAGCCAGGGAAAAACAATCTCTTAGCATCTACTCTGTCAAGCCCTCTCAGAATCTTTTATGTTTCAATGAGATCACCTCTCATTCTTCTAAACTCCAGAGAGTATAGACCATTCTACTCAATTAAATTTGTCTTCTTATCCAAGGTGCTCCAGCTATTGCTACACCGCCTTTACTTGTGTGAGTATGTCTAGTTTGTACACTAAACATCTGTTTGAACATTTCCCATACAGTCTCTTAATCTAACTCATTGTTCTTCAGAGCTGTGGAACTCCTTACCTCCCTCAGTCTTCCCTTTTGCCCTACAATCTTCAGGCAGTTAATTTAGTGCTAATCGCTCACTACTTTCTCATTTACCTTTCTTATCTGATCTTTTATTTTGTTCAGTCTTGGTGTTGCTCTGCATTTCGAGCCTTGTCCCTGTACCTTGATTTCTCAATGTATTTAAGCAAAAATGGGTGGAGCATGTGAAGTACTGAGCCATTAGACTAACAATGTCCCAGGTTTGATTTCTCGACTGTGCTGAGTTAGCTGATTTCAGCCTGGGTGGTAGTGAGGGTTATACAGTTAATCTCAATGTCCCTGGACTGGGAAAAGAAAACACAAGCCAAGGTTTTTGCTCCTGATCACAATTCAGTGACTCCGAATAAACAGTGTGTGCATGAATATGGCACCAAGCTTTGCTGTAATGCACCGCCACCATGGTTAAATAGCCCGCCGACACTCGTTGTCTCGGCTCACATTTGACGCATGACCATTTGGGTGAATTGCAAAGGCCTGCCTGCATGTGTGGCTTTGCACGCCAGCCGTTGGATAATTTTCTTGACAGTAAGAATGTAATGATCACCAAAAATGCAAATCCAATTGGTAACCAACCTACCATTAATATCTTTATCTCTTTCTGATATATGGTCACAGCTTTTTGGCTGAATGAATTCAAAGCTTGAATTACAAATTTACTTTTCAGCAGTACTGTTTTGGCATCTATTCATTTATTGTTTGCATCATCTGTTGTACCGTTTACCCCCTAGTGTTATAGATCTGCCTGCTAAAATGTTCTGGTCCTTCTACAATGCTAACTTACCTGTATATTTTTTATGCATTTAAAAGGAATTGTAGGTTTAGACAGATAATATTTCATTGCACACTGATTCTACACAGTTGTGTTTTAGTTGGGGTGGGGTATTGATGAACTATGATCCAAGAAGGGTGCAAAGTGCTACATATTGCATCTGGTTGTTCAGCCCTTCCTTGTGTCACTGTATGAATGAAGGAAAGTTCAGTCATGGTTTACCAAAATCTAAACCCTCCCCCTTCTTTATGTAAGTCCTTCTGTGGGCATTTCTGCATTAGGCTAAACAATGGCACTGAATATGTTAAGCCCCTAACAATTAGGGAGCAGTTTGGGGCATTGAATAATGTCGAATGATGCAATTGAACCTGACAGCTTCAACAGTCAGCCTGCTCATGGGACCTTAAAGTTGTTCACACTTGGTTTCATCTCTCATCACACGCTGAGTATTAAAACCCTGCTGGTGGGGAGCTCAGAAAGAAATGGGGCCGGTTGTCAGGAGACCCTGCTTAGTGCATAACTTGTATGGGACATTGGCTAAGAGAAAAATTGCTTCTATTACTTTTTTTGCATTGGCCATCAGTTTGTTTGTTTTATATTGATAATGCAATTATTTTTCTTGACAACATTCCCAAAAGAATCTTCATTGCTTTCGGTGCCTTATAAATTTATATGTCCAAAAATCTGCAACTTGTTAATGTACTATCTTATTTTAATGTATAAGTAAAAAGAAAAAATATTGCTGCAAATATAAAACAAAAAGAACATTCTGGAAGTACACAGCAGGTCTGTCAGTATCTAAAGAGATAAGATGAGTTAATATTTGGGGTGTCACCCTTCATCAGAACATTCCTTTCTGTAGATGCTGTTAGACCTGTTATGTATTTTCAGAATATTCTGTTTTTTTAATGTATTTTCAATTTAACCTGTAAAATAAAGAGATGTTAACTTCTGTTTGTGCGTTGAGGAATAATTCAGAATTTTTTTTGGCAGAGATAAGAAAAAGGTTTTTGAGCTGCTGGGATATATTTATTCATTGGAATTAGATATTTTTAATGCTTCTGATGCATCCTGAGTGGCTGGTGAGATTTAGACAGTCCATTTTTACTACACTTTTAAAATTCTGTTGAAGAAAAAAGCAGTAGCCTTTACAATCATCTTCAACTATCTGAGCAACTCCATTAATGCTTTCTCTCGGGAACACTGCAGGATTTGTGATGTCATCAGGAATCCTGCAGCTTACATCAGGTTTCAACATGTGAAAGCCCCAGAGGTTGTATTTATAAATGACAGGCTTAAGTTGAAGTAGGCAAACTGCTGAATATAAAAAAAAATCGGTTCTAAGGTGGATTGTCAAAAATTCAGGTCTAGCCTTTTGATCCAGTGATGCTGACCTGTTCAGTAAACATTCTTTCAGTTCTTTGATGTCCGCTCTTTCGAGCTTAGTTAAGTTGTTATTGGAGACGGGCTAGCTTTTCTGGCTATTTAGTTCATAATAAGAGCCCACCAAAATTCTCTTAATGACTGCAATCAGATAAATGTGCACTGCCTCTGCTGGTTATGACAAGTATTCGCAGAGTATTTAATGCCAATTTTTGGAATTTCTTGAAAACTGTTACTTCAGAAAATAAACCTTGATATTTTTGTGGTGTAAAAGCTTAAATTTTAAATCTGTGTGTGCCTTTATCCATGGTTAAAAATTGAACAAAGGGACATTGGCTCGTAACATCTTTAAACCAAATTATTTGCATTACAAAGATCTGTATGAAATGTCTCTTGGCTATTTTACATTTGTCTAGTTCAAGCTCTAATGCAGGTGAAGAAATGTCATTGTTGTAATTTTATTATTAATACAATTATTATATTCTGCTATACAAACAGTACTTTAAATATGTCCTGTTTGATTTCATGTTTTAAGAAAATGTTTTACTTGATCATTTTGAACAATTATGCATTCTGCGCATATTCATTTGGAAAGAAATACAATTTTGCATATAATTTAAAGCCACAAAATTCTTCCGATTACAAGTTACTTCAGCAAAGTATTCCTGCTGATTGTTGCTATTAATTTGTTTCTGTCAGACGAAGTTGGCACGAAGTATTTCTCCCTTATCTTAACCTTTAGTCAGTAAGTGACCAATTATTAACCATATGCATTAAATACTCCCAACTTTCCATATGCAGTATTTTTTACTGAGTTACAAACACGTTTGTGAGAGAAGCTTGGGGGTCTTCTGGCTTGTAGATAGAGTCCAGTAAAATTCTTCTTTGTAGATTTGATATAACTGATAATTACCATTTTCCAATTTGCTCTTGTAGACCAGGACCAACATCTTTTGCATGAAGGTCATGTTGTAAGTTTCAGATTTTATAAAAAGAAAGTTTCTGCTCTTTGAACCTATTGTGTACGTTGTATTTTTGGCTTCGACTGTAATAGATCCTTTTGTTTGTCAAATACACTAACACCATTACTGCTAAAAGATTTGCTAGCTATCCATAATCTGTTAATAAACAGTAGCATTCCCTCACTGCTACTGTTTGCAGTTTGTTAGTGAATGGAATAGAAGTAATAGAGCCTGTAAAATGAGGAGATAAAGACTTCATACTGCTAAATAGATCAAGGGAAGAAGAATTTGGGAAAGAAGGAAAAAGCAAGCCAATGACTGATAGAATAAATGGATGAAGGTGGATGAAATACAAATAAAAGAACTGATAAATTATGAGAATGAAGTAAAAGAATGTATAAACTCAACAGCAAAAGGCTAGGAAAAGAACACGAGAGGATTTAATAAAATAAATGACCACTTTTAAAAATGTTGACAATGAAACATATAGAATTACTAACTATATATGAAAATTTAGGAAGGATATTGGGTTACCAGAAACTGATTTAGTTTACCATTTTGTGCCTTTTTTAAAAAGTAGCGACTTTGTAAAGACCTGAAATGTTTGTGGGTTTTTTTTTAAATGAAATTTTTGTCAGATTTGATATCCAAACATTTATGTTCTAATACAATAGATTATGGAAACTTTCAAAGCCTGTTTTGTTGTAATAGTATTAGTAGTGATTCCTCAGCCCCCTCTGCTCCAGGTAGTACTTTTTGTAGTGTATCTGTCTTTCTTGTCACACTTCAATATCACAGTGTCACTTTGCATTCACCACTTAATACAAGTAACTTTTTAGAGCCTGGGTAAATGCATGCAAGGAAAAGTATTTCTTCACTGAACTGGATTATGCAAGAATTTGGCCAGCAATTGCTGCTTGATGTGTTTAAGAGTTCATTTTTGCTTGTTTGGCTTAAGTCCCAGTAGAGGCCTTCAGAATTGTGGTTTGCAACATGAATGAATTCAAACTTTGGAAGAGCTCACTAGTAGTAGTGTTGGCTGACTGCCAGAATTACAGTTACTCAGATGGGGTCATAGTAGAGCTGTGATTTATCGTTTAGTCCTACATTGTGAAAAACACATACTTGTGATGCCTTTTTGCTTCCAGAAGAGGCTTGTTCGACATCCAACTTCATCAGAAAAGGAAGTAATGGAATGATTTGCAGGTTTGCTAATGATTGAGCATAGCAAAGGAAACGTGGCTTTTAGTAGCTAAACTAGAGTTGGAAGTAGGACCTTCTGACCTCTGCAGACAGCCTGTGATGTGGAAGACTCGAACATTTGTGAGACATCTGTTGTCTACCTGCCCTTATTTCGTAAATGGTTTAATAAGATTAAATAATTAGTAGGATTACCACATGGTCAGCATGCTGCTAAGTCCCAGTATTTGTGACTAGGCTGCACACATGGGGTGTGAATGAAAACTGGAAACCACTATTACACACTTTCTCAGTGATTGAATGAGGTGAAATTTCATTTTTCTTAGGACTGGTATTGATTGAATTGTTTAGAGAAATGTTAGAATTGCACCTTTAGGTAATTCTACAAAATTAATTTTCTTTTTGTTTAAGTTCAAGTTTGTGCTGTGGGAAAGGATAAAGCTTAATAAATTAGCATTTTGGATATAGCTATAAATTCATGAATCCTCTATCACCCCCAACACCCCTTCCCCTTCGCCCGGCACCTTCACGTGCAAGCGCAGGAGATGCAACACATGCCCTTTTACCTCCTCCCTTCCCACTGTCCAGGGCCCCAAACACTCCTTCCAGGTGAAACAGCGATTTACTTGTACTACTTGCAATTTAGTATACTGTATTCGCTGCTCACGATGCGATCTCCTTTACATTGGGGAGACCAAACGCAGATTAGGTGACCGCTTTGTGGAACACCTCCGTTCAGTCCGTAAGGGTGACCCCGAGCTTCCAGTCGCCTGTCATTTTAATTCTCCACTCCACTCTAACCTCTCTGTCCTCGGATTCTTACACTGTTCCAATGAAGCTCAAAGTAAGCTCGAGGAACAGCACCTCATCTTTCGATTAGGCACTTTACAGTTTTCTGGATTCAACATCGAGTTCAACAATTTCAGACCAAAACCTCTGCCCCTATCTTTTTTTTCCTCTCTCTCACATGGCAGCTGTCAATCATTCTGCCATTGCCATTTATACTTCATCTAGAGCCATCTTTTGTTTCTTAACTTGTCCCATTACCATCTCCTTTTGCCTTGCACCATCATCCCTTTTGTCTCTTAATCTCTCCTGCCTTCCATCCTATCACAGACCTTCCCTTTTGTTCTTTCCTCCCCTCCCCCCTTTCCCTGCCCCTACACTTGCTTAAATACCTGTTAAATCTCCAACTTTTTCCAGTTCTGATGAAGGGTCATTGACCTGAAACGTTAACTCTGTTTCTCTCTCCACAGATGCTGCCTGACCTGCTGAGTATTTTCAGCATTTTCTGTTTTTATTTCAGATTTCCACCATCCGCAGTATTTTGCTTTTGTATAAATTCATGAATCTATTTTGAATGGTTTTCAACAGTGAGTTTGATACAGAAATGCTTTCTCCCCTCCTGTCCTAAAGATGGACACAGGCAGTCTTGGTACTGCACCCAGGTGACCATTCTCTGTGTGAGGCAAGACGATAAGCTGCTCACGGGCTATTTCAATGTAGGAGATATCACAGCCAAGCCCTATCCTGCCTTTGAGCATTGTCTATTTAAGTGCTTTTTCCATCAGGGTTCACAGTGGTAATTAGGAGCAGGTATCCTTGAAGAATTTTTTCCCTTCTTAGCACAGGAGCTTGGGTATTAGAATCTACTGCTGCCCTGCTGAGATCAGCTAGGTCAGCACAGATCAGAATATTAAACCTGGGACTTTCCTGGCCCCTATAGCTCAGGACCACACCATGCAATAATTTATCCAATGAGCAATCTATTTTTAAATTTATTCTCAGCAAATAATAGTATTTTGTGTGTGTATATATATTTCATAATAAAAATAACTTTTTGTTAAGATGACCATATAAAATTGGTCAAACTAAGATTTTAGTTATGGGGGTGGGAGGAGATTTCTTGTGGGATAGAAGAACCAGGAGTGCTCCTGCGGGCGTTGCAAGGAATCAGTGGGCCTCCCCAGCCTTGGCCTTCCCTCTACCTTCCAGCACCGGCATCTGTTTGGAACCACTTCCTAGCACTAACCTTATGCCAGGGACTGTTCCCTTGTGTTCCTGGCGCAAATTCCCGCTCCCACCTACAGACCTTGATGTAATTCCTGCCAGCTTCAGGCAGGAGTCAGTTCAGAACAAATCAAATGAGGCCCGGCAGTTAAAAATGGCTTGGGTCGCACACTCAACTCTATAGGGGTTTCCTGCCTGCTCTGCACCCAACCCACCCCAAACGCACCACAATTTAAAATTGGGACTATAGAATTAATTGTACTCGTCACTATATGAATTGTTTGTAGTTAGTTTTTTTTCAGCCTCCATGTTTTTTCTCCCATGGAAACCTGTAAAATATACTTGTATACTGTAAGATAGACATTTTGGGATGTTATTTCATAGAATCATACAGCACAGAAGAAGGCCATTCAGCCTATCGTGTCTGTGCCGGCTCTTTGACAGGGATATCCAATTCGTCCCACTCCCCTACTCATTCCCTATAGCTCTGCAAATTTTTCCTCATCAAGTATATATTCAATTCCCCTTTAATAGCTTCTATTGAATCTGCTTCCACCACCTTTTCAGGTAGTGCATTTCAGATTGTAACAACTCGCTGCGTTAAAAAATTCTCCTCATTTCCCCCCCCCATGGATTTTTTTGCAAATATCTTAAATCTGTATCCTCTGGTTACTGACCCCTCTGCCAGTGGAAACAGAGGCTGCGATTTTATCAATGGAGGCGGGTTGGGTGCGGGTCAGCTGGTTTCCGGCTTCCAGTCCCGCCCCCAACTGCATCCGGCCCACAGATGTGATTTTACGTTGATTGACCTTGTTGCCGGCCAATTAAGAGGAAGCAGGTCAGATGACGTCATTTGATGACGCGTCATCTGCCAGTTTCCTTAAAGGGACGATGCACAATTTTTTTTTGACAGTTGATTTCTCAGTGTTTGACAGCATTGAGGTGCTGCAAACACTGACAATCACTGCACAAAGGTGACCTCTTGCACCCAGGCTCTCCAATGACTCCCTCCATAGGCTGGAATAGATGGCAGCTGCAGGTGAGGTGACAGAAGCGATCTGTCACTTGTGAGAGAGGTTCTCCCAATGAGGTGGCACTGGACATGGATTTCAAAACTTGTAACCTAAAGAAATGTGTAAATGTATTAAAAATGCATTTCCCAACATTTTCTTACCTCTGAGACTCACCAGTGCAACATTGGATCCTCCACTTCTGCAGCTGTCATCAATCCAGAAACATTACAGCAGACTCACAACACGCCACACTTACCTGGTGTGTCTGGACGTCGGGAAACCCGAGCCAGGAGTGGCAAAATTCAAAAATAGCCTGTCAACTACTAGCAACTATATGTTAATAGGCAGGTAATTGCCTTTAATCCTCTTCCCGCCGCTAGGTGTCGGGTCCATGCGCAAATCGGGGACCCGACACTTGGGAAAGTTGTTTGGAGGCGGGTTGACGGCGGGATCGCAACCCACCGTCCATCAAAACGATTTTAACCTTTGACGCGCCTCCAAACCTGCCCTCTGAGCGCCGGCAAAATCCAGCCCAGTGTCTCCCTATCTACCAAAACCCCTCATAATTTTGAACACCGCTATTAAATCATCCATAACCTTCTCTGCTCTAAGGAGAACGATCCCAACTTCTCTCGTCTCTCCATATAACTGAAGTCCCTCATCCCTGGTACCATTCTGGTAAATCTCCTCTGCACCCTCTCCAAGGCAATATGTTACTGTAAATTGTACTCTATCTAATTCAGTTTAAAAATGGACCTGGAACAATGAGTATAATTATGAATACACAAGATTTTCCTGTTATACACTCTCATTCAACACACAATCTCTGCAGCTTACTGCAATCCTATTTTAGCAGTATTTTGTTCCCCTATAAGAATATGGTTTTTGCACCCATTTGTACAGAAAATTGAAACCCCATTAACTACACACTTTAAATTAAACTATAATAGCAAATATCTTTCAAACTTATTCTTGTACCATCTAGTGCTGGAATCTGGAAAACAAAATAGCCCATACAGCACAGCAGGCAAGCAAATTACTACTTAGTCATGCTCTTCTAGTTTTATATTTCTAGGCAAAGAGGACTCCCTTGCTGCCGGGGATCTTTTTGTTTTATTGGGTTAAAAGTTTTGCAATACTAAGAGTGGAACAGTTACGCCCAGCATTTAATAAGATGCATTCTTGCAGCAACATGCCTGTCCGCTAGTTTCAAATGTCCAATGCCAGGTCATGTATAAAGTAAAAACTCACATAGTTAAGTTCACTGACCAAATACATGGTTCTTGAATTGAATAATTGTTACAATAATTTAAGAATACAGCTGACCAGGCTGAATGATGCAGCTCTGGGCGAGGCATCCACCACTTTTTGTTAGTGAATATTTTAGGATTTTTTTAACCAGTAGGCATTTTATTACTATTAAATTCACTTCTAGCATAGAAATTGTGGGACAGCTTCCTGATGATACACTGGGTAAAGACGCCATCCACTGTAGCACTAAGCAACCGAGACTCCGGTTTCATTCTTGTTCTGTGGTGATTTAATTAGTCTAAGTTGAGACAGCACTTGGGTAGGGTAGAGAGGAGAAAATCCGCCAAGATTTTCATTCCTGGTTTGTTGTCTGCTGAAACTTACACGTGTAACTGCCTGAACAGAATTGGGCTTCGCTACATGGCAGAATAGTCTACTAGCATTCACTAACTAGATTCACGCATTATCAATTAAAGGACAGCCAGTAGCTATGAAACCATTCCAGTAGGAGAGGAAGGGAAAAAGTTTATCTTAAAAAAAAAAAAAAAAAATTGTGGAACAACGCAGCTTAATTTGCATCTCTCTGTATAACTTGCTCCGAGGTGGTGTGGAAGAATGGTTTGGGTGATTTGTCTGATGGTATGTTTTTTTGCTGTTATGCAGAAAAACTGTTGACCTTTACAGCAGCACAATTGAAACTGGGATCTCACTATGTAGGGGAAGAGTAGGCACAAACCTTTCTCCTACCATTCGGTGGTGTGGCTCTTCATAATTTTACTAGATTGACAGCTTTAGATTTGTCCGTTACAGGTGATTTGTGTCTCAAAATCTTTCTTTTATGTGTGTTTCTAATTGTGCTGTATTACTTCCTCAACAGGCAAGTGCACTACCTGGATCTTCTTTTAATCTTGCACCATCTCACATGTTTGGAAATCGATTAAATCCCAACTCAGCAATGGCAGCTCTTATTGCACAGTCTGAGACCAATCAAGCAGGTATGTTTGAACAGAGTTGGAAGGGGCAGGAGAAATATAAAGGCAAATGATTTTTAGTTTATTTTTTATTTTTTAAGAGATTATGCTATTCCCAACTAGTTTTTCACCAGAAGTTGCATTCTGAAGAATTTAGGATTGTACAGAAATTTTAAAAATACACTAGACATCAAATGGCCAGCCTTTACCAGTTTATACTACTAATTATCTTTTCAAAATCTCTGCAGATAGTGGAAATGACTTGCATATATGCTGTACGCACTTTAAAAAAAAAAAAAATTACTTTTATTCAGTGCAGATTCGGGAGAGTGCAATGTGACTGTGCAGAGATAGCATCACCGTTAAAAATCATGCTGCTTATGCATAACGAATGCAGATTTGATTTTAGAAATGCATCTCTTCCAGGTTTCTGAGGTTTTATAAAAACGAAGTGTGGAATGCATCGAACAAAGCAAAAAGAAAAGTGGGAAAATAAAGAGCAGGCATAAATCCTCATACCCTGTGCTTAAGCTTCAGGGCCAGTGCAATAGCTGATTTTTGGTGACTATAATAATAACTTGCATTTATATAGTGCCTTGAATGTAGAAAAATGTCAAGGTGCTTCAAAGAGGCTTAATTAGACAAAATGGGTGATGAGAAGGAAATACTAAGAGGGATGACCAAAAGCCTGTTGAAAGAGGCGGGTTTTAAAGAGGGCCTTAAAGGAGGTGAGGGACTTGGCGATCCGGCGGGGTTTAGGGAGGGAATTCCAGAGCATAGGGCCTAGACGGGTGAAGGCATGGCCGCCAATGGTTCAGGCAAAAGGAGGGAGGATGCACAAGAGGCTACAGTCAGAAGAATAAAGAGTTCTGTGGGAGGAGGGGGTTATAGAGATAGGGAGGTTACAGAGATAGGCCAGGCCATGAAGGGATTTAAACAAAAGGATTAGAATTTTAAATTTGAGGTGTTGGGCGACCAGGATCTAATATAGATCAGCAAGGACAGGAATGATGGATGAGCGGGAATTGGTGCGTGGTAGGATACAAGCAGCAGAGTTTTGGATGCGCTGAAGTTTATAGAGCATGAAAGGATAGGAGGTCAGCCAGGAAAGTATTGAAATAGTCGAGTCTGGTGGTGACCAAGGCACGGATGAGCGTTTCAGCAGCAAATGGGCTATGGCAGGGATGGAGGCAAGCAGTATTACAGAGATTGAAAAAGGCAACCTTTATGATCGAGAGGATGTGGGTTAGAAGCTAAGCTCGGGGTCAAATAGGACGCCAAGTTTTCAGGCAGTCTGGTTCAATCTGAGATTGTGCTGGGGAGAGGAATGGAATTGGTGGTAAGGGTACAGAGTTTGTGGTGAAGACTGTGACTTTGGTCTTGCCAATGTTTAACTGGAGTAAATTGTAGCTTAATGGACAAGCAGTCTGTCAGCCCTGAGGCGGTGGAGAAGTAGAGCTGGGTGTCATCCGCATACGTGTGAAAGCTAACCTCTTTGCGAATGATGTCGCCAAGAGCCGCATGTAGATGAGGAAGGGGAGAGGGCGAAGGATAGATAGATCTTTAGGGGACTCTAGAGGTAGCGATGGGGAGAAAGGCCATTGCTGGAGCTGCTCTGGCTACGATTGGATAGGTCAGAGTAGGACCAAGCAAGTGCAGTTCCACTGATCTGGAGAACAGAGGGGAAGTATTGAAGGAGGATAGTGTGGTGGTTCATGTCAAACCGTGCAAAGAGGGTGGAGGAGGGAAAATGCACCACTGTCACAGTCATAGAGGATGTCACTTGATTATAACCATTCAGTGCTGAGGTGGGGGGGGGAAGCTGATTGCCATTGACGGAAGGATGGGCACAGATCTGCGAGACGGTAACACTTTCAAGGGCTTTGGAGAAGAAAAGGAGATTAGAGATGGGGGAGCAGTTTGCAAGATTTGAGAGGTTGAGGGTGGATTTTGGTGGTTGATAGCGGCTTTGAAAGGGAGAGGGACAGTACCCGAGGAGAGCAAAGCATTTACATGGGGGCCGAGAAGGGAAATTGGTTGGCCAGAATTTAGTGGGAATGGGGTCAAGGGAGCAAAAGGTGGGTTTCATGGACAAGATGAACTTGGAGAGGGCATGATGGGAGAAAGGAGAGAAACTAAAGAAAGACACAAGTGCAAGGTGGCAGGTTTGGATTGGGGGACCAGGGGAAGTGGTGAACGAATGGTCTCAAACTTAGTAACAAAGAAGTCGATGAACTCCTCATGCTTGTTTTTGAAGTGAGGGTTGAGGGAGCATGGGAGAGGAACTGAAGGAGTGGTATTGGAGAAAAGAGGCCAGTTGTTATCTTTGCTCTCCAGGATGATCCTGGAGCAGTGGGCGTTTTTAGCAGAGGAAGATGGGACCCAATAGCACTTGCTATGGTCGAACTAGATCTGATGATTGATTACTAAACCAGTTGTATGCCAGATAAGCTCAAGTCTATGCTCCTTGGACTTGAGAGCATGAAGATTGGGGTCATACCAGAGGAACAACCAGGATGGGAATGAGTAATAGTTTTACTGGGGACAAGGGCATCAAAGGTGGAGGTAAGGGAGTGGTTGATCAGATCAACAGCTGAAGTCTTCTGCATTCCTACTTTAATTAGTCTCTGCATTTCTACTTTAATTTGAAAGTGCAATTGTAAGTGACTTGGGGAGTCATGGAGGAAGAGGGATTGGAAGGGGTTAGAGGATTTGGATGATGAAGCGTGCAAGAAAGTGGTTGGAAATGGCCTTGTCTGTGATCAAGACCATGGGAGCAGAGCCAAAGTCAAAGGGGTGGTCGTGGATATTGGTAGGAGAGTTTATACGGAGCGAGAGGCGTAGAGAGGACAGGAGGGCAGTGAAATCAGAGGCGAGAAGACAAGGGGAGTTGAAGTAGAGATTGAAATCACCAAGGTTGAGTATTTGCTCAGTGCACATGTTTGAGGGAGGATATCTTGGGGATTAAAGGAAAGAGGTGGACCAAGTTGAGTTGCTCAAAGGAGGAGAAAGTGCCAGAGGGGTAGGGGGAGAGACCAAGGTGTGTTTTAGAGATAAGGGCCACGCCACCACCATGGCGATTTGGGCAGGGCAGGTGGTGGAATGTATAACCCAATGGGGAGGCTTCAGTAAGGGGCACCATGTCGCCACCTGTGAGTCAAGTTTCTGTCAAAGCCAAATTTCCATCAATGCATTTATCCACAATAAGGTTCGCAAATGAATGGGCATTCTGGAGGAAAACACAGAGAGAAGCCGCAATTTTTGATCCACTGACCGAGTCCGAGGCAGCAGTTGTAATTGGGGTGAGCGGGATGGGAAGGAGGTTGGCAATATTAGCCCCCAGCAGGCTTGCTGGGTTCAAATGTCAGCAAGAGAACAGAATGGGGCAGTTTGGGTTGCTGCTCGTAAGGAGCCAGCAATGAGTGCCTTAATGGGCCCTTCAGAGAATGCTGAGAGGGGCACAGAGGGTAGATTTTGGCTTATCCAAGGGGGATTCAAGCCTGGGACGGCAGCAAGAGAGTAGGAAAGTAGAGGAGTAGTGATGGGTTAGGTTAGGGATTGAGGGGGACAGAGTGCCTGAGAAAGGAGAAATGAAAGGTGACGAGAAGGGGAGGAGACAGGAGAGAAGTGTCTGAAAGTTGGCCAAGGAAAAAAAAAGGGATAGATGTAATGGCTTTGGGTCTGGAGCAGCAGTCAAAATGCATACACGAATGGACACAGAGGGAATTCGGGTTACATAGGCATGGCAGGGATTAGGAGAGATATGTCCTGGTCTTAAGCAGAGAACAAGGAGGAAACTATATGAGAGAGTCCAAAGTTAAAGTCTGATGTCCAGTGGTGAGTCAACTCTAGCGTCAACGAACCAGTGCCCAAATTCGGAGACAATTGTGGATAGGAGTGAATCCAGGAGCTGTTTGAGGGGCAGAGTATCATACAATCTATTCCTGTTAATTCAGAGGTTTTTTTGGCTCCAAAAAATTCAAAGTAATAATTCAAATGAAGCAACTTCAAATTATATGGGGACTAGAACAATTAAAAAAATTTCCTACAGTTGAGTGTTTTCAAATTCTAAATGGATATTTTCAAGATTTTATTTTAAACACTTCACAAAATGTGACTGAAGAGCGAGCTGTTTTATTGTTAGGGCAGAATGTGGTAGTGAGTCATTTAGACCTGTATCAAAGAAAATACAAATAATAAACAAAATGGGCAAGCTGGTACCTCGTTTCAGGCATCTGAACTATGAGAAGAAGAGTTTGGGATTATTTTCTCTGGGGAATGGAAGGCTTAGGGGAGATGCTGTTCAAGTATTCTAGATTCTTAAGGGAGTCGATAAACTGAACTCTGATTATGTTTTAAGATTGCCACAAACTCTGGAACCAGGGACACAGGCTCAAACTTAGAAGAGGGGTTTAGATTTTAACTACTTTATGCAGAGGGTCGTAAATGTGTATGGCAGACTGGCCAGGTAGGTGATGAAGAATTGGATAGATATTTAAAGGAGTATGTGATTGAGCGATATTTGTTTTTGGGACTGGCTAGATGGACTATGTAGTACTTTCCAGTCTTGTACTTTCTTATTATAAAGTAAAAAAAAAAGAATTTCACAATCCAACAACTGGAATGTCTTGAATTGATTCAAAGCCCCAGCCAGTAAAGTCTATCGGGGAGCAAAAATGACAGTATACACTTTCATTTCTGTTTTGGGTATTAATGAGAGAACAATTGTCATTACTGCTTTCATTGTTAGACCAGAGGGAAAAAGGGAAAAAAAAAAAAGAAAGGCTTGCATTTTTATACCGCCTTTCACAACCACTGGACGTCCCAAAGCACTTTACAGCCAATGAAGTACTTTTTGAAGTGTAGTCACTGTTGCAATGTGGGAAACGCGGCAGCCAAATTGCGCACAGCAAGCTCCTACAAACAGCAATGTGATAATGACCAGATAATCTGCTTTAGTGATATTGATTGAGGGATAAATATTGGGTAGGACACCGGGAATAACTCCTTTGAAATAGTGCCATAAGATATTTTACATCCACCTGAGAGAGCAGATGGGCCCTTGGTTTAACGTCTCATCCGAAAGACGGCACCTCCGACAGTGCAGCACTCCCTCAGTACTGCACTGGAGTGTCAGCCTAGAATTGTGCTCAAATCCTTGGAGTGGGACTTGAACCCACAACCTTCTGACTCAGAAGCGAGGGTGCTACTAAGCTGACGCTGTATAAAATAAAATGGAAGGAGGGGAAAGTGTTTTATCTGCCTATCTAAACAACTTTTTTTGGAGGGGAAGCCTATAATTGGTCATTTATTTCCTTTTCCCCCTTGTTTCTGTAGAAAATGTTAGTGATAAAGTCCTTTCCCCCCCCCCCCCCCCCCCCACACAACATTACAATCATAGAACAGTGATCAAATGTTGGTCTGTACTACAGTTCTATAAGATTAAAATACTGTGGTGTCCCAAGTGGCAAGGATTAAATGAGAAACCAAGAATGGTTCAGTTTTACACCGATTCATTGTTTTTTTTACTGCCTTTTTTCTTTTAATTGCTTCAGCTGACTCATGCAGATATTCTCACTTCAAAGAAAGGATTTTGACTTGGCTTTGACCACCTACTGAACAAAATTTTAGAAGAATTTTGCAAATTGTTTTGAAGCTCCCATCCTATGAGAAGTAGTCTATTGCTTTTTAGTTTTTCCAGGAAGCCAATTACTGAAGCACCTTATGATATCTTCATTGTACCATTTTAGACAAAACAATTTAGATGTTAGAAGAAAAATGTTAATGCTGTTGTTACTAAGTGTTATAGCTCATTTTTCAGTGCCAGAAGTGTAAATGTTTGACTAAAGTTATTGGTATACTGGAATGCTGCAACGTCTCCTGTGGCTGAAGTGATTGATGTGTTCAATTCTCTTAGTTTTGTGCAGTGAATAAGAACACACCACTATGTTTTGTCATGAATGGGCTGAGCCTCCCTTTTTATTGTTCATGCAACTGTATTAGATTACTTTCTATGTCAAAGATCGTAACCTACTAGAGAGAACATTTTGTTTTAAAAATAGAAAATGTGTCCCTTTCAGTTTTTCCTCCCCTTTATTAATCTTGCTGGTATTTGTCTAAATTACTATTATTAATGGTAAGTTATTCTCTAACTTTTAAAGAGGGGATGGGGCGGCTGCTTCATTTTTCCTGAAGAATCAGTGACATCTGAAGGAAGCCATACTTTCTCTTTCTCTCCTCCCACCCCCAACCTCCTGGGGGAGGGCTAGGCAATTTAACAAGAATGAATCAGTCATGCTTTTGGCTTGAACAGAGGTCAGGAGGTCACATGACTCAATAGTGTAAGGGAAACCCCTGGAAGAGGCCAAATTGGGTTCTTTGCTAGTAAACAGATCTTTTTTTAAAGCCAGCAATTGGTTAGTCAGCGCACAACATAAATGACTGCCAATAGATTGGGCTTAAAATATAAATTTACACCACTAATACAAAAGAATTGTGAAAAACCCTAGCAAGTCAGAATGCTGTTGGTTATTGAGATTTCCCTTATTTTTCTTGTGTTGTTGCTTTTATTGGGAAGGGGGAAGGGCCATATTAAGCAAAGTGCCTTCGCTTCTAACCCCCTCCCCCAATTTCTTGTAATTACTTATGTCTTTGTCTGGTTTTGCACCAAATTTTGTGAGGCACTTTTCAATTCCACATGAAAAAGACCAAAGAACATGTTTATAGAATCCCTATTTAAGTCACTGTTGTGCATTTCCAGCATTTTCTGTTTTTATTTCAGTTCCTGCTTATTCTTCATTAACTTCAGTAGCAGGAGCACATCAAAAACTGAAGGCCGTCTTGGAGGACAACATGTCTGACCTCTACTGTGGTAGAGACCACTGACACAGAAGTGAGTCCAGGGAGTCCATAAGCTCACTGAGGTAACCCCTAGACTTCTCAAAGAGCCAAGATATGGTGCATTAGATTCCTATGGAACTCAGTAGTCACCATCTGTTGCTCCCACTCAAATTTTACTGTCTAGTATTGGCTGATACTGTGAATATAACTGGCCTAATATGGACATCAGGTTACCTGCCCAAGGGGTGCAGAATGAAGGTGACGTATAACCGATCATTTGGCTCCAGGGAAGGGTTCTTGTTACTAGCCACTGTGGCTATAGGATTGATTTTGCCCTTGTTTGACAGACCAAATTGGTGGATTTTCTTTTTTGAAGTTGTAGCTTTTTTTCATTGTACTGTAAGTCACCAGCAGGATTTCTTTCCACTATTTCTTTCAACTTTTATAATTTCTCTCCTGCTCAATACAGTTTTTTAAACTTTCGTGTTGCAGAATACTGAGGTTTGCTTTGGAAGAGGCCATCTTGCAAACAAAAAACTGTATTACAAATATGTAAATTTCAGTTGACTGTGTTGGTTCTCACTCCAGGTTTTTCATTGCCTCAAGACTGTGTTGACTGCCACACATTCTCTTTTTTTCTTCACTTCACAAGCTTTTCAATTCACAAAATAGCTCCTGAATTAAGAGAAAGGTGTGGCATGGGTGGATCATCCATAAATGAATACCAGCTCCCAGAACATTGAAGCTTGATTATTTCAGATGTAGTGATTCTTTCAGACGTAGTGAAACCTTGGTTTCCAAGTTGGCACACGGCTCTCACAAACGACACACAGAATGATGGAGGAGGTGTCAATCATTGTCACTGCCTGTGGGCGCAGCCTCTGTGCAAGATATCTGATCCACTTGAGTGATCAGAACATCCCAGTTGTCAACTGGAATATAGGATGTTTTCACTGCCAGTGGCACAGTCTTCAAATTCAGCCAAAGCAGTTGGTTTCTTTCTCCCGTTGATATAATCTTTAGTTTCTGCTGAAGCAGCTGAGAAACTGTTATCGACTGGAATTGACCCTGACAATAAGTCTCAGTTGAACTTGACTGAGGACTCTACACCAGTGCCAACATTCATCTCATGATCATCGCTCTTTGAGTGGACTTATCAAGGAGACATATTTGAGTACTCCACTATTAAAACATTTTCCAGAATGTAAGCAGCCTCATTAAAGTGCCTTTAGTCTCTCCTCTGCTAGAGATGTTGCTGGTCCAGATAGAAATGTGCCAGGTGGTTTCAATCCTCTTCTTTATGCCTATGATAATTAATGTGGAAGAAGCATTAACTTTCAGAAGGCTAAACAATGGGGTCATTATCTGGGTTTTGGAAAGAAGAAGCTTCTATTTATGCCCAAATAAGTCTCTGCCATGGTGCTTCCCTTTATGGGAGTGAGTGCCAATGTGGTGGAGGAAAAAGAGGGACTGATCATGTATTTCTTCTAGGAATGATTTTGAATGTCCCCAATGCATAGATAGAGGAAGTTTTGTACGATTCAGTTTCGGCCTTGGCTCAGTGGTAGCACTCTCATCAGAAGGTCGTGGTTTCAAGCCCCATTGCAGAGGCTTAAGAAGTACTGCTCTGATGGAGGTGGTCCAAAGTTACATGATCAGGTTACTGTACCATTTTTGTATATTGTATTTTGAAGTTAACAAAATGAGGGAGCATGATGCTCATTGGAGGAGTTTAGTTTTGCAACTTGTGTCTTAGATTTTTGTGTTACTCTTGAGTTCTTTCTCTGCTGTCACTTCCAGTCATGGAATCAAGCCTGAAATTCAGAATTACTGTATTAAGTACAACAGGATAGTGAAAATCAGATGACCGCAAATGTCCTTTGTGCACTTGGCGCATGTGTTTTTTTAATGTTCCCAGATAATTTTGGTCTTTTTTTCAACACCTTTCTTGGCCAATTGTTTTTTTTTGGAACTTTATCTATAGAGACTTACAACAACAACTTGCATTTATATAGCGCCTTTAACATAGTAAAACATCACAAGGTGCTTCACAAGAGCGTTATCAAACAAAATTTTACACCGAGCCACAGAAGTAGATATTGGGGCAGATGCTTTGTCAAAGTGGTAGGTTTTAAGGAGTGTCTGAAAGGAGGATAGAGAGGCGTAGAGGTTTAGGGAGGGAATTCCAGAGCTTCGGGCCTTGGCAGCTAAAGGCGCAATCGCCAATGGTGGAGTGATTAAAATTGGGGATGCTCACGAGGCCAGAATTGGTGGAGCAGAGATTTCGGGGGTTGGGGGAGGGTGGTTGTAGGGCTGGAGGAGATAGAGATAAGGAGGGGCGAGGCCATGGAGGGTTTTGAAAACAAGGATGAGAATTTTTAAATCGAGGCTTTGCTTAACCAGGAGCCAATGTAGGTCAGCAAGCACAGGTGAACGGGAGTGAGTTAGGACATGGGCAGTTCCCTAGTGTGAATGCAGGCCAACAGCATACATGTCAGTATTTTAAGGCAGCAGTAAACTTTTCAAACTATGTGTCAGCTTATTAGTATTTCACAAGAAAAATCAGCTTTTTGAATTGATGTTGGAGGCTCTCTGTATCAACTAGTCAAATCAGTTAGAAGGCAGGTCTCAAGGCTATCAAAAAGAATCAGATTGATTGAAGGGCAGGACTGTGGCCAACTGAATCTAGCTAGAGGGAGGAATTGGAGCTTGTCGGTACCATTTGTTGTTTGCACATAAACCTGAGGCAGAAAGGTTTGACCAATTCGATTCTTAGTCACAAGTACAGGTGTGCTCCAAATATAAGGTTTTTCTTTTAGCTGAACTCTCATGACGTTGCTCATTGAGTTGAAGGATATGTTGTTTTATAACCGTATGGGTGATGGGGAAAGTGTTCTAGCAAGTCAGTGTGATACTTACAAGGATATGTCTTATATACCAGACATTTAATATATTGCACTTTTTTGGGGGGAGGGGGGCATTTTGAACTGTTAACTTAGGTAACCATTTATTTTCTTCAAGACTGGTTGAAGTTGATTTTTTGCATGAATAAGAGGGATGTTCCTGGTGTGAATGCATTAACTGGCTTTATTTGAGCAATCCTGTCATTGCAATTGCAGAATTTAGGAATAAACTAAGGTTTAGGGTTGGAGTGGTGCTTAGTTTTACTTAAATTAAAAAAAATACACTAAGATTTCCATATTTAGGCTTTAACTCCTATGATGTGTAATGGAGAATTTTAGCCTGTTTTTGAGTGAGTTGTAGTGCCTGGTTTATGTTAGATAACTTTGAAAACTGTTTTATGTTTGCTTCTGTGCTGATGATGGAGGTCCCTCTGTTAAGAGTGCAGTAACTGGGGAAAAATTGCACTGTCAGTATTGGAGAAGTTGGCAACTGCGGGGGAAATGTGAGGAGTGGCAATAAATAGGAATATGATCCGATTGCCATCTCCAGATTCGCAGTCCGTTACATTTACTTTACCTGAGAGCACAAAATTCAGCTCTCTGCATGTTTCTGCAAACCAGTTTTCATCAACTTTAATTGTTCATGATTGCAACGTGTAATGATTTTTATTTTAAAAAGAAAATAAATCTTTCTGACAGACTCAAAAGAGCAGAATATGTAGAAATTATTATTGGCAATAATAATGGATGAATACTTAACCTATCAATATGTTGTTCCCCTGCTTTTTTTAATGCAGGTGTTAACCAGTTTATTTTACATGGATTAACACCTATATTTTGAGGACTTACATAGAATAAACAGTACAGAAACAATCCATTCGGCCCAACTAGTTGGTGCTGCTGTTATACTCCACAAGAATCTCTTCCCATTCCCTCTGCCTCATCTCAGCCTTTCAGCGTCTTTCTATTCCCTTTTCTCTCATGTACTCGTCTACTTTCCTTTTGAAAGCATCCAAGCTATTTGCCTCAACCACTTCCTGTAGTAGCACGTTCCACATTCTAACCACTCTCGAAATTTCTCCTTTCCCTATTGGATTTATTAGTAACTACATTTATGGCCCCTAGTTTTGGATTCTCCCATAAGTGGAAACATTCTCTCCAAATCTACCCTGTCCAACCCTTTCACAATTTTAAAGACCTCTATCAGGTCACCTCCTAGTCTTCTCTTTTCTAAAGAGAAAAGCCCCAACCTTTCCCGGTAGCTGTAATCTCTCAGTTCTGGTACAATCCTTGTAAATCCTTTTTGCACTTTCTCCAGTGCTTCTATGTCTTTTTTATAGTATGGAGACCAGAACTTTTTCACCCAGAGGGTGGGGGTCTGGAACTCACTGCCTGAAAGGGTGGTAGAGGCAGAAACCCTCATCCAAGTACTTTTTAAATGCGATATGTACTTGAAGTGCTGTAACCTACAGGGCTACGGACCAAGAGCTGGAAAGTGGGATTAGGCTGGATAGCTCTTTATCTGCTGGCACAGACGCAGTGGCCCTAATGGCCTCCTTCTGTGTCGTAAATTTCTATGATTCTAGAACTGTGCACAGTACTCCTAAGTGTGGCCTGACCAGGCTCCTATACAAGTTTAACATTACGTCACTACTTTTGAATTCTATATCCCTAGAAATAAATTCCAGTGCTTTGTTAGCATTTTTAATTGCTTTGCTGACCTATGATGCTGCTTTTAATGATTTGTTCACCTGTATCCCTAGATCCCTTTGCTCTTCTACCCCATTCAGTTTCTTATTTTCTAAAGTGCAGGTGATGTTTCTATTTATCCTACCACATTGCATCACCTCAAATTTATCTATATCTGTGTTAAGTGATCACTCTCTATTATCACAGACCATCATTTCTAGCCTTGTCCTTGTTGTTAAGTTTTAAAACAAAAAATGTTCAAAATACTCAGCAGGTTGTTCAGCATCTAAAATAGGATAAGTCAAGTTAATAAAACATGTTGGAAACATCCGTATAGCATCTGTGGAGAGAAGAGATAAGTCAATATTTCCATCTGGACCCTTCACAAAAGAAAAATTATAGATGAACAAGCACTTCAAAATAAAAACAGGAAAGGAAGAAGGAAAAAGAAAAGGAAATATCAGTGGAATGATCTGTAACTCGCTTCAAAAAAGATTGTTAGATGACTTTGATGATCTTTATGTAAGACAATGGAAAGAAGCATTCAAGAAACTGAAGATATTGGAGAAACAGAAAACTTAGAACATGTGAATAGCTAAGGCAGTGATGAGAACAACTAAGAAAATAACAAGATGACGAGGAGAAAATAAAAATACAAAGCCTGCAGATCAGATCTGGAATTAAACAGAAAAACGAGCAATCCCCAAAATAGGTGGGGGGTAGCGGGGGAAAGAGTAGCTAACACTCGGGGCTCAGACTGCCCTGCCAGCACTGTTCTGCAGAAGCGTCTCCTTCCCCCAGATACTGACTGATCCTGCATCACCAACAGCAGCACCTCCTGCTGTAAGGAAAGGATGGTTAACAAAGACAGTGTTCAGGGCAGAGGGTTGCATAGTATCCAGGAGAAAGATAAGATATTGTGCTGAAAGCATGCGTTGGACTTAATTTGAACAGTGTAGAAGGACAAAGGTCAAGGTGGGAATGGAAGGGAGAATTAAAATAAAGAGCTCAGAGAACACCAGGGGTTCAGACTGCCCTGCCAGGCTGTAAAGTATTGAAATGCAATCTGAGGGAGTGCTGCACTGTTAGAGGTGCCGTCTTTTGGATGAGATGTTAAAACGAGGCCCCGTCTGCCCCCTCGGGTGGATGTAAAATATTCCAAGGCACTATTTCGAAGAAGAACGTGCGTGTTCTCCCTGGTGTCCTGCCCAATATTTATCTCTCAACCAACATCACTAAAACAGACTATCTGGTCATTATCACAATGCTGTTTGTGGGACCTTGCTTAGTGCTGGAAAAATATGCACGAGAGAAGTTTGTAAAAGATACGTATGCAAAACAAACTTCACTAAATGTTAAGAATTTAGGAAATAAGATGTGCAAATACTTGTACATGGCATGAGGGAAATATATCGCAGGAAACCAGTTCCGTGGCCAATTTGGGATGCCTTGATCCCCACTGCTCTTATGTTTGCAGGAAAAATTGTCATATAATTGGAGGGTTCAGGGTGGAACAGCCAGTAGACCGCGAGATCATAAATTGCGATTCCATATGATTAAGCTCTTTGACAGGGAGAGCTTGGAAGGCATGGGGTTAGTGGCCCTTGGAGGACAGCACTGGACTTGTGGTATGTATCATGTCATTTGGATTATATTCTGTGATTTGCACAATATGTAGCATGATGTCCATACATTGATTGAGGCCAGACAAATAAAAAGGCATGCAGTAACCATCTAATACCTAATTGGATGCGTGTTTATTTACTGTTAATATATTATCTACTCTATTCACAGACCAAGGAAGAACCCAGTCACCCTGCTGCTGAAACTGAAGAGCAACACTCAGCACAGCACCAAACAGTCACTAACACAGATACACACAAACTCTGGAAGAAAATATCAGTAACACTGAGTTGGAAATCGAGCACTAATGAGGAAGGATAGCAATGGTTTATGAGAAACCAACTGATACGGGGCAGAGGTTCAGTGTGCATTGTGCCCCAGAGTACCCCGTAGAGGGTCATACAGCAGCATGATGGTATTAAAGAGTCACTTGTGCGGCTTGAACGTACATGACATAAAAGGTAGCCTGGGTTAGTCACAGTTGCTGGCTATGCTTTCACCCACCTAGGCCCTATGCTTTCAATGTTCATTTCTGTTCCTAGCCCACAGATTGCCAGATTTATTCAGTCCAATTTCCCAACATGGATGTGAACTCACAACCTCTGGGTTGCTAGTCCAGTAACATAACCACTTGGCTACCATACCCTGATGGTCATTTTAGATCAGGTATCATACTTGACTCAAGACTCCCTGGTGAGCCTGAGATACCTCATGCTGCTCCTCTGCCATGCTCCGGTAGCTGTCTGGGGTAATGCCCACTGAGTTGTGCCTCCTAAGTCCTCTGAGGTGCTGGGTGGAAAAAAAAATCTCATGTACTCTTTTGCCACTGCTGTAGTGGAACTTAGAAATGTTCCTATTTGTCCAATTTCCCAACACCACTTCTGACCCAGCGAATGTACTTTTCAACTGTAACTGTAGAATGGTGCACAAGCAAATTTCACAATTTTTCTCTGTTTTACAAATGTATCTTACTCCATCTTTGGAAGGGTAGAATAAAAATGTGCTAAGCACATGATTAGTCTGTCGATGCTTTCTATCTCCATTTCACAACTTTTTACTCATCTACTTTTTCAAAATTTCTGTCCCATTGCTATTATTTGATGGAAGACAATCACTGAGTTAGTTTTGTAATCTTTGACCACATCTTGAGCCAAATTTAAAAAAAAAACTTTGGATAGTAACTACAAAGTTGCCACTTAGCATACTTTTAATATTTTTACGAAACATTACTACTTTAATATTTCAGCAGCAGACGATATGCAGTTTAGATCAAAGGGGAATTTTGCGTGGGATCAGCGGGCACGATTAGTAGTGAGTCGGGTGGGAAAGTTGTTTTTTTTTGACAGTGGGTCAGGACCCCGCTGTCAACCTGCCGCTACGTACCTTTACCAAATATCGGGTCTGCCAGCGCTGAGCAAACCCGACACGCAGCGGAGGGGGAGGCAATTAAAATCATTAGTGGCTTGTTTACAGCCACTTAATGCTTTTTCCCCAGCTTTTTGAATTTGACAGGTCGCCTACCGGTTTCCCGCTGTGCCTAGACCTTGTCTGCGAAGTTGAGGCGGGAAGTCAGTGGCCATTGTTTTAGCTGATGAGTTGACAGCTTCAAATGTCAAGTCAAAGCTCCCGGCTGATTGAGAAATATTCCCTTAGCCACTAGCTTCTCTAAACTGCATTTCCACTACAGATTCAGGATGCTGCAAGTCTTTACACAAGTCTCCATCCAGTCTGACCTCATTACCTCTCCCACCATTGACATTGCTTCTGTCATCTCTACTTCACCTGCCATCTATTCCATCAGCATCGGTGCACTTTATACTCTCTCACCTTGGTCCTCAGAATCCCACCACAATCAGCCCCAACACCAGCAGCACCAATAACAACACCAACCTTCTCTGCAATCAACTGATGCTGCACAGGGCATCAGCACCTGACCACATTGCTGCCAGGGATGGCCTTACCATAGCCAGATTTACCTCACTTGACACTGTACACATTGGCTGCCACATGATGCACCAGGTTGGCACCACCCCACACCAACACCATAAAGCATCCCTACAATGCCCAAGCCATTCCTTTCACACTCATGACCATTGCAGGGGGTACCGTTATGCCTCACCATTCAGTGCAACTCACTAAGCCACTTCCAAAGGTGCACACAAATCTGTCCAAGAACGCAAAGTATTGAAAATAATGTGCTGTCAAACATTGAAACCTTTAACAGAAACTTTACATGAACATTGGATAAAACACCCACGTGCTTACCCTTGTGTGTTGTTAGTTGGTATGATTGCATTAGGATGCGGGTGAGTGTGAGGGTGCCTAGTGAGATGGGGAAGTGATAATGTAGATAGAGAGGGATGGGTGGAGATGCAAGGTAAGTTGGTGTGAGTAAGGATGTGCAGGAGTAGGGTAGGGAAGGCAGAGTGATGGGGATGTGATGAGAGGCACAGCAGGATGAGGTTGAGTGTGGCTTTGTACTAACGTTTTGCGATCTACTGAGATAATTGGAACGTTTGTAGCACTGCACCCAGGTCCTCCTGACCACATCCCTGCTTGTGCCCTCCTCTGTAATGTGCAATCAGGCTGTGTTGATCTCCTTGGGATGTCTTCTCCACTCATGGGAAGGGAAGAGGACCTCCCTGCGTGCTGTGACTCCCTCCATAACCATATGGAGGGAGTCATGGGAGAGCCTGGGTCTAGCCCTGCACCTCTGTGCAGTGCTCGTCAGTGTTTGTAGCACCTCAATGACAACACTGACAGCACAACTGTCAAATTAAAGTTGGCCATGGTCCCTTTAAGGAAACCGGCTGATGACGCGTCATCAGACCCGCTTCCTTCAATTGGCCGGGATACTCACTGGGTGGGCTTAACAAGCCCAATCACGGTAAATTCATTCTACACAGCGGGCTGGAGCCAGCAGTGGGGCTGTGACCTGCCACCAACCCGCCGAGGTTGGTAAAATCCAACCCGACAAGTCTTAAAAGCAGTTTTGGGTGCAAATCAAAAGGCACTAAAGGGATAGAAAATCTGAGCTATGAGGTAGAAAGATATGTTTCCTACTTTGGTTATTATTTCATTACTTTTTTTTAAAAAAAGACTTGTTCCTCTCTTTTTTTCAAGTTTTTATTCTACCATTTTTCTCTGATTTTTAAGGCCTGCGCATCTATTGTCTACAAGTGAAAGGCTGACCTATTCGTAGTGCAGCTCTGAACTAGCCACTCGGAGACACATAGACTTGGCATGTCTTAATAAAGGCCGAATTACTGGGGTTTTTTTTCCCCCCGAGTTTGTTCTCCCTAATTTCCTTCTCCTTTTCCTTCCAATCCACATACCTTTTGTAGCTGATCAACTCTTGATCCAACCAACCAGGTGTTGAGAACAGCTGATGCATTGGAGAGGGAGCTGACCTCTTTTTGTTGCCACCCCATTGTGACATAGCTAAAATTGAGAACTCCGCTGCATACTGCATACCTTATTCTATGGTTTTCAGCATCCAAGACAATGATTCGTATATAGTATGGGAAGGAGATGAATTGCATGCCAAATGTCCACAACAGATTAAATGCTGTATCTCCTTGTTACCCTTGCCCACTTCCTGTCTCCCCATTAATAACTGGCCGAATGCAGAGCTGAAGTTTGTGAAGTATAACTTAAGAGTGAGGATGGTCGTATGAAAGTAATCTATACTAAATCGTTTATATAAAAAAAAATTGGTGCATGCAAATTTAAAAGCATTCCAGTATGCTAATTATCTGAATGATTTTGTTAACTAGGTTTGTTTATTTTTCAGATCAAGATTTGGACAATAGCCGCAGTCTTCCTGGGAGGAGCAGTTCACCAAGAGGAAGTCTTTCACCACGGTAAATTATGTGCATTGCAAACTTTAGACTACAAAAGTATTTGACATTTTTAGTCATATTTTCCTCCATTTCCTTGCCTTTTCATCACCTGTGATGAAGGCAGTGAATTGTGCTGAACTACAATGCTAATAGCCCTCCAATCCCTCAGGGTGGTGGATGACGAAAATGCATGATTGCAGCAGGAATTACTGGATAGCGAGTAGGAGATATATCAGCTTGGCTCAATGGTACACACTCATCTCTGAGTAAAGATTGTGCGTTCATGTCCCACACAGGACCTGAACACGTAATCTAGGCTGACACTTCAGTGTAGTACTTGGAATGCTGCAATGTCAGAGATGCTGTCGTTCAGATGGATGTAAAATATACTATGACGTTTTTCGACCAATTTCAACGAACATCACTTCAACCAATTCTACCCAAAATGGATTAATTAGTTATTCATCTCATTGCTGTTTGTGGGACCTGGCTGCTGTGTTTGACTGTGTAACAACGTATACTTTGAAAATATGAGACTGTGGAAGAAGTGGTTCAGCAGCTTTTTATACCAGAGGATTGTTTGGGATTTGTTTGTTTTTTTAATTCCTGGGCGACGCTGGCAAGGCCAGCATTTATTGCCCATCCCTAGTTGCTCTTGAGAAGGTGGTGGTGGTGAGCCGCCTTGAACCGCTGCAGTCCGTGTGGTGAAGGTACGCCCATAGTACTGTGTGGTAGGGAGTTCCAGGATTTTGACCGAGCAACGATGAAGGAATGGCGATATCTTTCCAAGTTAGGATGGTGTGTGACTTGGAGGGGAACTTGGAGGAGGTGGTGTTCCCACGCACCTGCTGCCCATGTCCTTCTAGGTGGTAGAGGTCATGGGTTTGGGAGGTGCTGTCGAAGAAGTGTTGGCACGTTGCTGCAGTGCGTCTTGTAGATGGTACACACTGCAGCCATGGTGTGCCAGTGGTGGAGGGAGTGAATGTTTAAGGTGGTGGATGGGGTGCCAATCAAGCGGGCTGCTTTGTCCTAGATGGCGTCGAGCTTCTTGAGTGTTGTTGGAGCTGCACTCATCCATGCAAGTGGACAGTATTCCAGCACACTCCTGACTTGTGCCTTGTAGATGGTGGAAAGGCTTTGGGGAGTCAGGAAGTGAGAGCCTCGTCACAGAATACCGAGCCTCTGACCTGCTCTTGTAGCCACAGTATTTATGTGGCTGGTCCAGTTAAGTTTCTCGTCAATGCTGACCCCCAGGATGTTGATGGTGCGGGATTCGGCAATGGTACTGCCATTGAATGTCAAGAGACGGTGGTTAGACTCTCTCGTTGGAGATAGTCATTGCCTGGCACTTGTGTGACGCGAATGTTACTTGCCACTTAACTGCCCAAGCCTGAATGTCGTCCAGGTCTTGCTGCATGCGGGCATGGACTGCTTCATTATCTGAGGAGTTGTGAATGGAACTGAACACTGCAATCAGCAGCGAACATCCCCACCTCTGACACTATGATGGAGGGAAGGTCATTGATGAAGCAGCTGAAGATGGTTTGGCCTAGGACACTGCCCTGAGGAACTCCTGCAGCGATGTCCTGGGGCTGAGATGATTGGCCTCCAACAACCATAACCATCTTCCTTTGTGCTAGGTGTGACTCCATCCAGTGGAGAGTTTTCCCCCCCGATTCCCATTGACTTCAGTTTTACAAGGGTTCCTTGATGTCACTCTCGATCAAATGCTGCCTGGATGTCAAGGGCAGTCACTCACCTCACCTCTGGAATTCAGCTCTTTTGTCTGTGTTTTGACCAAGGCTGTAATGAGGTCTGGAGCCGAGTGGCCCTGGCGGAACCCAAACTGATCATCGGTGAGCAGGTTATTGGTGAGTATGTGCCATTTTATAGCACTGTTGATGACAACTTCCATCATTTTGTTGATGATTGAGAGTAGACTGATGGGGCAGTAGTTGGTCGGATTAGATTTGTCCTGCTTTTTGTGAACAGGACAAATCTGGGCAGTTTTCCACATTGTTGTAGCTGTACTGGAGCACAAGTCTTCAGCACAACAGCCGGGATGTTGTCGGGGCCCATAGCGTTTACTGTATCCAGCCGTTTCTTGTTATAACGTGGAGTGAATCGAATTGGCTGCAGACTGGCTTCTGTGATGGTGGGGACCTCAGGAGGCAGTCGAAATGGATCATCCACTCGGCACTTCTGGCTGAAGATGGTTGCAAACGCTTCAGCCTTGTCTTTTGCACTCGCGTGCTGGGCTCTGCCATCATTGAGGATGGGGATATTCACGGAGCCGCCTCCTCCCGTTAGTTGTTTAATTGTCCACTGTCATTCACAACTGGATGTGGCAGGACTGCAGAGCTTTGATCTGATCTGTTGGTTGTGGGATTGCTTAGCTCTGTCTATAGCATGCTGCTTCCATTGTTTAGCAGGCATGTAGTCCTGTGTTGCAGCTTCCCCAGGTTGGCACCTCATTTTTGAGTATGCTTGGTGCTGCTCCTGGCATGCTCTTCTGCACTCCTCATTGAACTAAGGTTGGTCCCCTAGCTTGATGATAATGGTAGAGTGAGGGATATGCCGAGCCATGAGATTAGATTGTGCTGGATTACAATTCTGCTGCTGCTGATGGCCCACAGCACTTCATGGATGCCTAGTTTTGAGTTGCTAGATCTGTTCTGAATCTATCCCATTTAGCATGATGGAGGGTGTCCTCAGTGTGAAGATGGGACTTGGTCTTCACAAGGACTGTGCGGTGGTCACTGCTACCAATACTGTCATGGACAGATGCATCTGCGACAAGTAGATTGGTAAGGTCAAGTAGGTTTTTCCCTTATGTTGGTTCTCTCACCATCTGCCGCAGGCCCAGTCTGGCAGCTCTGTCCTTCAGGACTCTGCCAGCTTGGTCAGTAGTGGTGCTACTGAGCCTCTCTTGGTGATGGACATTGAAGTCCCCCACCCAGAGTACATTCTGTGCCCTTGCTACCCTCAGTGCTTCTTCCAAGTGGTGTTCAGCATGGAGAAATACTGATTCATCAGCTGAGGGAGGGTGGTAGATGATAATCAGCAGGAGGTTTCCTTGCCCATGCTTGACCTGAAGCCATGAGACTTCATGGGGTCCGGAGTCAATGTTGAGGACTCCCAGGGCCACTCCTTCCCGACTGTATACCACTGTGCCGCCACTTCTGGTGGGTCTGTCCTGCTGGTGGGACAGGACATACCCAGGGATGATGATGGAGGAGTCTGGGACATTGGCTGAAATGTATGATACTGTGTGTATGGCTATGTCAGGCTGTTGCTTGACCTGTCTGTGGGACAGCTCTCCCAATTTTGGCACAAGTCCCCAGATGTTAGTGAGGAGGACTTTGCAGGGTCGACTGGGTTGGGTGTGCCGTTGTTGTGTCTGAAGCTGGTGCTGAGGTCGATGTCGGATGCTCAGTCCGTTTTTTTAATTCTTACTGTTTTTCGTAGCGATTTGGTACAACTGAGTGGCTTGCTAGGCCATTTCAGAAGTCAGTTAAGAGTCAACCACATTGCTGTGGGTCTGGAGTCAAATATAGGCCAGACCAGGTAAGGAGGGCATATTTCCTTCCCTAAAGGACATTAGTGAACCAGATGGGTTTTTACGACAATCTGGTAGTTTCATGGTCACCATTACTGATACTGATAGTAGCTGATCAATTAAAAAACCTAGTACTCAACAGAGGACCTATCCTTCATAGGAGCCTGTTTAATCTCCCTAATACTGGACAGGTTTGCCAAGATTCAGCTGAAAATTCAAGTGGAGCCCAAGACATTTGTGTGGATTTACCTGTACGTTGTGGAAATCAGTCACCTTTGTGGTGGCGTATGTATGTTCGTGTGGCAGCTGAATCTTTGTATCTTAATCCACTGCACAATCTCCATTATACCAAATAGTCATCCTGGATGATCATCTTATGGTGGATCAGAGCAGCAAAATACTGGCTTTGCTGTGGCTACAGGCTCTTCATCATTGTCTGAAGGAGGATAAGGCAGAAGCGGGTAACTATAGGCCCATTAGCTTGATAGTAATAGGTAAGATGCTCAAGGGAATCATTAGGAATGCGCTATATGACCACTTAGACAGAGAAGGCCACATCAGGGAAACCCAACATGGCTTCCGTAAAAGGTTGTGCCATACCAATTTGATTGAATTTTTTGAAGTCAACCAGGTTAGTGGACGATGGTAACCCTGTAGGCATTGTCTACCTGAACTTTCAGAAAGCTTTTGATAAGACATAGGAGACTTCTCTACAAGATAGAATCTAGTGCTGCAGTGAATTGAGGATTAGCTGAATGCCCATAGGCAGAAAGCGATCTCTCAATCAATGGATCAGGTCAAAGCTCTGTATCCCTGCCACATCCAATTGTGAATGGTGGTGGACAATTAAGATACTAACAAGGAGAAGAATGAGAAGGCTCCACAAACATCCCATCCTCAACGATGGCGATGCCCAGCACACGAGTACAAAAGATCTGTGCTCCAGAACTAGCTGCACCCCTAGATCCTAGCTAAGCTGTTCTTGTACATCTTCAACAACTGGCATCTACCCAAAATTGTGGAAAATTGCCCAGGTATGTCCTGTTCACAAAATGCAGGACAAATCCAACCCCAGCCAATTAGTATCCTATTAGCCTACCAGCAAAGTGACTACTGTAGAATTTGAACTTTTTTCCAAGAATGAGAGAAATTCTAACTACAGATATAATATAATCTACCATTTTGAATTTTTTAAATCATATTCTCACTAGATTTACAGGTTCTTTGTACCCTTCTTAAGAATTGAGAACAGGTGACCTGTTCACAGACCTCTGCGAATGCTGCTATATAACTAGTTGGTAAGAGGGCAGTGATGCAGGATGACTTACTCTTTGATTTTTCACTACCTCCTTCTGCAGAAGCCCAAACACTCTGGTGCTTGCTAATAGCTTTGCTGGAATCAATAATTTAGATTTGGATATTTTCAGCCCAAGTCTATTGTCTGCTACTCCTTATCACTGCATGCCACTAAACCAAAAATGCTGTGTCGTTGACCATTCTGCTCACCGTTTATTTTAGATGAGAATTTTGATTTAAAGATGTAGTATTGCTCAATTTTTATTTATTGGTAATAAACAATGGTGTAACTGAAGGGGGATTTATTGTAATAATACTTCAAGATTGTTTTTCTTAAAGCAGAATATCTTAGTCCTGTTACATTATTCCCAGGCCAGGTGGAGTGACGACGTGAAACTGTTGAATTGCAGCAGGATGGGCATGTTTGATTGCATTTGCGTTAGTGAGCTGGTATTAAACTTGACAATTCTGGAAGACTAATAGGGGGAATCTTGCATTTTTATTTTTTAAATGTAGATTCTGCAAAAATTACACAGACTAATCTTGTTGTGTTTCTCTTAAATTTGGAAATCCTGACCTTTCAAACAGATCTCCTGCAAGTGGCTTACAAATTCGTTATGATCAGCCAAGTAACAGTGTCTTGGAGAATCTGCCACCAGTCGCATCCAGCATCGAACAGCTATTGGAAAGGCAATGGAGTGAAGGACAGCAGTTTCTTTTGGAACAGGGCACTCCTGGAGAAGGTATGTATTTACAAGAACCTTTCATGCTCAGTCACTTCAATACATCAATCATTTCACACTGCATAAAGGTGCCTATTTCGTGTTTCTACTTGGTTCTTTCCCCTGCTGTCAAAGAGATACTGTTTATTCTTATTGCATTGCTGTTGTTTTCATAATTATCCTGCGGACGCATCATTTTGTCTACACACCTATGTTTAAATAATTGAATTAGTCACATAGTTGTGGGCACCATTTTTTAAGGACATCCACCACACCACCTTCTCTTCAGGCCTTGTGGATAGTTCATATGGTAGTTCTTTAATCCTTTTCGTACTTCAGGGTTTGTCTCAACACCAAGCATCTGCCTGATGTCACTAGTAACATATTAGTCATTTCTGCAGATTGTGATCTAGACCTGGCTCAACTCTTGATGTATGTGGAGACTTCCTCTTGAAAAATGAATTCAACCCTAAAATTCTATGTAATCATTCCATCGGGCAAGAATTAGACAAGCATCATGGCAAATCAGTGTTGCGTACATTTTATGTTCCCAATTATCAGGAAGAGAACTAAGTGATAAACTAAGCTACATTGTGAGAAAATATTAAGTCACCTTGGAACACATTTGTAAAGCTGCTTTGGAAGTCATTCAAAGGTACCACATAATAGACTAATGAATAAGGTCAGGGAATGCGGAGTTAGGAGACAAGTAGTAGAATGGATAGCTAGCTGGCTTAAAGACAGAAAGCAGAGAGTTAGGGGTAAAGCTATTCAGAGTGGCAGAAGGTGGGAAGTGGTGTTCCACAAGGATCAGTGCTGGGACCACTGTTATTTACAATTTATATTAACGATTTAGACCTTAGAATCAAAAACACAATTTCTAAATTTGCGGATGATGCCAAATTTGGGGGGGGGGGGGGGGTGATAGTCAATACTGAGGAGGACTGCAACAAATTACAAGAATACATTAATAAACTTGCAGAATGGGCATATAATTGGCAAATGAAGTTCAACACAGATAAATGTGAGGTATTACATTTTGGTAAGAAAAATAGGGGGGGTGTCACACATTATTTGGAAAATAAGAATCTAAATGGGGTAGAGGATCAAAGGCATCTAGGAGTACAAATACACAAATCACTAAAAGTATCGACACAGGTTAACAAGGCCATCAAAAAAGCAAACCAAGCACTCGGGTTTATTTCTAGAGGGATAGAATTGAAAAGTAGTGAAGTTATGCTAAACTTGTATCGAACCCTGGTTAGACCACACTTGGAGTACTGTGTGCAATTCTGGTCACCATATTATAAAAAGGATGTGGAGGCACTGGAGAGGGTGCAGAGAAGATTTACAAGGATGATACCAGAAATACGAGGGTACATCTATCAGGAAAGGATAAACAGGCTGGGTCTCTTTTCTTTTGAAAAGAGAAGGCTGAGGGGTGACCTAATAGAGGTCTTTAAAATCATGAATGGTTTTGATAGAGTAGATACAGAGAGAGAGTGTTTCCACTTGTGGGGAAGAGTAAAACTAGAGGCCATCAATGATAGTCACCAAAAAATCAAATAGGAATTCAGAAGAAACTTCTTTACCCAAAGAGTGGTGAGAATGTGGAACTCGCTACCACAAGGAGTGGTTGAAGCGAATAGTATAGATGCACTTAAGGGGCGATTAGATAAGCATATGAGGGAGAAGGGAATAGAGGGTTATGCTGATGGGATTAGATGAAGAAAGACAGGAGGAGGCTCGAGTGGAGCATAAACACCCACATAGACTGCTTGGGCCGAATGGCCTGTTTCTGTGCTGTAAATCCTATGTAATTCACACTACAGCAATGTCTAGCTGTTTCATTGATCTTTACTGCAAACCTTATGATAAAATGAGCTATTCCATTCTATTTTGGGCTTTGGTTGGTAATGTGTGTTAGTTGAATGAGGAAGAAAGTTAGATTGCCTTCCTCAGTAAAGTAATTTTAATGCTTTGTAGGTAGACTATCCTCCCCCTTTCCCTGATTTGTGCTAGGAAAAATGTGTAATATATTTGGTGAATTATTTTAAAGTGCTGTTTACCATTTCTTGTTCCTGCTTTGACAGAACTAAGGAGTTAGTCAAGATCATGTACTTACATGGTATAGGCATGAGGGAGGGGAATTGTATAATGGTTACCAGTTTTTAAATAGGGACATGGTTCCATTATTTGAAAGAAAAGTACATGGGTATTCAATATGAAGGATTGGTAGGAAGAATGAGGAGAGACATTACATGCTAAATGGTGCAATTTTAAAGGGGGTGCAAGAACAGAGAGACCTGGGGGGTGCGGTTTGTGCACAAATCTTTGAAGATGGCAGAACAGGTTAACAAAGCAGTTAATAAAGCATACGAGATCCTGGACTTTAAATAGAGCCATAAAGTACAAAAGCCAGGAAGTTGCACTAAATCTATATAAAACACTAGTTCGCTCCCAGCTGGAGTATTGTGTCGAATTCTGGGCTCCACACTTTAGGAAGGACATGAAGGCATTGGAGAGGGTATAGAAGAGATTTACTAGAATGCTTCCAGGGATGAAGGGATTACAGTTACATAGATAGACTGGAGAAGCTGGAGTTGTTCTTAGAGCAGAGAAGACTAATAGCAGATTTGATGAGGTGTTTAAAAATCATGAAGGGTTTAGATCGAGTAAATAAAGAGAAACTGTTTCCAGTTGCTGAAGAGTCGATAACCAGCAGAGACAGATTTAAGGTGATTGGCAAAAGAACCAGAGGCGACATGAGGAAAAACTTTTTTATGCAACGAGTGGTTAGGATTTGGAATGCACTGCCTGATAGGGTAGTGAAAACAGATTCAGTAGTAGCTTTCAAAAGGGAATTGGATAAATACTTGGAGAAAACGTTGCAGGGATATGGGGAAAGAGCCAGTAAGTGGGACTAACTGGATTGCTCCTCAAAAGAGCTGGTGCAGACTAGATGGGCCAAATGGCGGCCTCCTGAGCTGTAGCATTCTGATTCCATGACTGACCCCTTATTGAGAGGTACAGTTCCATTGGTGCCAGCCACCCACCCACTACATTCAAATGTAAACTTTAACCATGATTGTCAGCAGAATGTTTGACTACAAGGGCTATCGCTTGAGTCTGATCTTGCTCCCTCACAATGTTAATTTAGTTACATTACCAACAGAAGTTACTGTGGTGATCAAGACCAGAACGAGGGCTTATTATTTATTTACCACCACCCTACCTCAGTTTCTTGCCTGAAAATTGACGCTTTGCCACCATTTGTGATTTAAAGACTTCATAGAATCATAGAAATTTACAATACAGAAGGAGGCCATTCGGCCCATCTTGTCTGTGACGGCCGTCAAAGAGCTATCCACCCTAATCCCACTTTCCAGCACTTGGTCCATAGCCTTGTAGGTTACGGCACTTTAAGTGCATATCCAAGTACTTTTTAAATGTGATAGGGTTTCTGCCTCTACCACCCTTTCAGGCAGTGAGTTCCAGACCCACACCACCCTCTGGGTGAAAACATTTCTCCTCAAATCCCCTCTAAACCTTATACCAATAACTTTAAATCTATGCCCCCTGGTTATTGACCCGTCTGCTAAGGAAAATAGGTCCTTCCTATCCACTCTATGTAGGCCACTCATAATTTTATACACCTCAATTAGGTCTCCCCTCAGCCTCCTCTGTTACAAAGAAAATAACCCCAGCTTATCCAGTCTTTCCTCATAGCTAAAATTCCCCAGCCCAAGCAACATCCTCGTAAATCTGCTCTGCACCCCCTCTAGTGCTATCACATCCTTCCTGTAATGTGGTGACCAGAACTACACGCAGTATTCTAGCTGCGGCCTAACTAGTGTTTTATACAGTTCAAGCATAACCTCCCTGCTTTTATATTCTGTTGAGAGGTCGCACAACACCAGGTTATAGTCCAACAGTTTTATTTGAAATCACAAGCTTTCGGAGCTATCGAGCTCCGAAAGCTTGTGATTTCAAATAAAACTGTTGGACTATAACCTGGTGTTGTGCGACCTCTCAATTTTGTCCACCCCAGTCCAACACCGGCATCTCCGCATCATGATTTATATTCTGTGCCTAGGCTAATAAAGGCAAGTATCTCGTATGCCTTCCTAACCACCTTATCTACCTGTCCTGCTACCTTCAGGGATCTGTGGACAGGCACTCCCAGGTCCCTCTGATCCTCTGCACTTCTCCGTGTCCTACCATTTATTGTGTGTTCCCTTGCCTTGTTAGCCCTCCCCAAATGCATTACCTCACACTTGGAACCATTTGTTTGTGACTCTTGAGATTTTGTTCTCCTTTCAATTGCACATTATACCATCAAAATATATATAATATAAATAAAAAAAGACAAATACAATTCAGTAGCTAGATAACCATTAAAATAATGTGTACAAATTTTCCTCCATTCAGTTTTTACCTAGTAAATGTAAAGTTCATTTTTTCCCTCTTATTTTTTACCTGGATTAGATGATTTTTTTAAACTAGAAAGTTTGCAGGAAATTAAAAAAATAAAATTGAAAGAAACCTTATAAATTAACCTTCATTAAAATGATTCTTTTTTGGAAAAAAAATTGTGAAACCTGAGTGAATGCAGCATATGAATATTCCTATCAATTGGTTTAAAGTAAGCCTAACTTTAAAGAGTTAATTCATAGAATCACAGAAACTACAGTACACGCAGAAACCATTTGTCCCATCAGGCCAGTGCTCGGTCTTCAAATGGAGTTATCTATTGTAATCCAATTCCCCTGCGTTTACCTCATATCCTTTTATATTCTTCCCTTTCAAATACATAACCAGCTCTGTTTTAACAGATGTTTTTATCTCTACTTCAGTAGTCATTTGTTGTAAAGAATTTCATGTTCTAATAATCCTGTGAAAGAAAAGTGAAAACATTTCTTCTAATTTATCCCTTTGTCACTCTTGTGATAACCCTGAGTCTCTATCCTTTTGTTACCAGTTCACTAACCAGTGGAAGCAGTCTATCATTATTTACCCTCTCTAAACATTCCATAATCCTGAAAAACCTCTGTTAGATCCTCTAACCTTACCTATTCCAGTTAAAACAACCCTAATTTTTCAAAAAGCCCTTTTCCATAACTATAATCTAATTCTTCATATAATTCTAATGTATCCTCACTGTAGGCTTCCCATGTCCCTGATATCCTCCCTATAATGGAGTGTCCAGAAAAGTGCACAAAACTCCAACTGTGGCCTAACCAATGTCTTGCACAAATTCAACATCACTTCGTTGGTTTTATATTCAGTGCTCCTTTGTATAAAACCAGAACTCTATTTGCCTTTTATTTCTACCTGCACTCTCACCTTTAAAATTCTATATATCTGCACCCCTTGCTCTCTCTCTTCCTCTACTTTTAAATTTTTTTTTACCAGTTATGATACCCTTCCATTCACTGTTATTTTCCCCAAAATATACTACTTTCCATTTCTTTGCACTGAACGGTTTTTTAATGATCTATTGCTTGAGGTTTGTGTTATTAGTGAGACTAAGTTGTCTTTCAGTTATTGACACTGTTCAAATTTTTTTTTGTTCAAATAGTTATGGGAATGTTGAAATCACTGCATCAGCTTCAGGTTGAAAATCGGCAGCTGGAGGAGCAGATTAAGAATTTGACAGCGAAGAAGGAGCGCCTCCAGCTACTAAATGCTCAGCTCTCGGTACCTTTTCCTGTCATGAGTTCAAATACCAGTCCAACAACTCAAATACACCCATTCACAGTACAAACTGGTAAGTGACTTTCTGTTTCATATGCTTGTGTTTTTTTCATGTCACGCTAAATCAATCTGATAAAAGTGGTATTATTTGCAATTAGAAATTTTGTTTTGTGTTTAAAAATTCAATTTTAATGTGTTCTCTTATAGTCCACAACACAACTTCCTTGCACAGCAGTAAAGGTCCCCACCTGAGCAACAATTTTCTGCCTGAAAGCTCACTTCCAATGCCAACCCAGGTGTTCATCTTATTAATGACTTTTACTTAGTATTTGAGATAATTATTTTATGTCATTTTCAGTATACTGTATTTTTGTTTATGCCTAGAGTGGGAGCAGGCTACCTCCAAAGTTTCGATCATTGACGAGGCAATTTCTGATCATTTTCTTGTCTCTCGTTACCTGCCCACCTCCAGCCCCACTACCCTCCCCCTCAAACTCGGGGAGGGGAATCCTCTTCTCTTCTTCCCTCCCCTCCCCACACTGTTACTCTCACACTCCAATTCCCTTCCCTCTGACCCTCCACCTGCCGTGACCGCTGTCTCTGGTGACCTACTCCATAGCTCTTTCCTTCTGCCTTTTGATGTTTTTGTTCCCAATTCCCTCCTGGTCTTCCACCCCTAAAGGAGCATCCTCAAATCTGAAGGCTACAGACTCATGCGAACCTACTGCACAACTGGCCTCATCACTCACTGCTTGATTTTGTTTGACCATCTCAAGCAATACCAAGTCTCCCTCGCCACAGCCAAATCCTCCTTTTGGTCCTGGAGAATAAGAAATCCCCAGAATCCCCTTCTCTATCCCACTGTACCACCTCCTCCATCCTCACTTCCAACACCAAGTTCAAAGATCTTATTAACTTCCATGTCTCAAAGATAGAATTTTCTTTTTTCCCCATGTTACTCTAGCATTCATCCCAATCCAGGGTCATTTCCTCTGAACCTACCTCCTGCTGCATTGAATCCCAATCTCCATCCAGCTCCATACCATTCAGCTATTTTTACCTTGTGCCATTGCTTGCTGCTGTTACTGGCTCCTTTGCCAGAGGCACTGCTCCTCCCTATAAAACTGCCATCATTATCTTCTCAAAAAGCCCACCCTGTACCCATCATTCCCTCCAATTACTGTCCCATATCTGACCTCCCTTTTCTCTGTGAGGACCTTGAATGTGTTACCACACAAAACTCCACTTACCTTTCTCAAAATTCCCTGTTCAAATCCCCTCTGTCTACTTTTCACCCTGCCTGCAGCATTGAGACTGGTCTGGTAAGCTGCTAACGCTGTGGCCTAAGCCATTTTATTTGGTTTATCACCAAAAACACTGTACCCAGCCTTTAACTCCATCCCCTTCCCTGGCTGTTTGCTCAGGCTGAATTAGACAGTGTATAAACTCAATGTCCTGTTTCACCCAGCTCTGAGTTTCATTCTCCATATCTTAACCATTTACTTCCACTTTGGCATCATCATCCTTATTTCGACCCCACTGCTGCTGAAACCATTATCCTTGCTTTTGTTGCCTCCAAACTCTACTCCTCCTTCCAAGCTCCATCCAACACAAAATATAATTCGTCCAAAACTTTGTCACCTGAATCCCATCCCATCCCACTCAAAAATCACCGCTGTACTCAGAAACAACTATTGGCTCCCAGTTCCACAATGCACTGAATTCAAAATCTTCTTCCTCATTTACAAGTCTTTCCCTAGCCTCACCCCATCTTACCTCTTCAATCTCCTACGTCCCAGCCCGTACCTTTCAGTCTTTGAACTCTTGCTTTCTGTGCAACACTCTGTTGCCTCCAATCCATAATCAGTGGAAGAGCCTTTAGCTATCTCGGCCCTACTCTGGAACTCCCCCCATATCCCATCCTTTGTCAGTGTTTTTTTGTTTTCTCTACTGATTTTCAATGTCTGTTTGCGTTCTGTGAGGCACCTTGTTTACTAGTTAAAGATGCTATAGAAATGCAAGTTATTATTGAGTTACTTGTTTCTTTTTAAGTAAGCTGTTTATTAAAGTTAAATGTTCTCATTTTAGGAACGAACTTCCAGTGGACATAGTACTAGCAGTTCTTCTCTTGCTAGTCCAACCACAACTGGACAGAGTCCAGCTCTGCAAGGGTCAGGGGTTCATCAGGTTAACTGTATGTCAGGAGCACTAGCTAGTGGGATGCAGACAATGGCCTCCACCATCCCCACAATGTCTTCAGTCGGTGGGTTAATGGGAACTTTACCAGGAAACCAGCTGGCAATCAATGGATTTGTGGGTGCTTTGAATGGAGTTATACAGACCCCCGTGTCAATAACACAAAACCCAAGTCCGCTATCGCATGCAACTGTGCCACCTAATGTAACTCTTCCGTTATCCACCAATCTAAACAACAGGTAAGATCTTTAAAACGTTTCTACCAGCATTTTGAAAACTTTCTTTTGGCCAGTAAAACCAGCAGAGTTCGATCTGATCAGTCTTGTGGATTTTCTAATGTTATCAGTGAAACAGCTGACTTATTGGTCTCTTCAATCTTTTGCTTAGCAAAAACACAATAGTGATTTTGTAAAAAAAAACTGAACCAAGCAATTATCAATAAGGACATCTTGGAGAATAAAAGACTAAACAGGCTGAAGTTTTTTTTTCTGAAAGCAGAAAAGGTTAAAGCTTTGTATATATACACTAATCTCCAGTGCCACTGCACATGGGGAGTCCAGACGAAGTGCAGTCTTCTAGTCAAATTGGTTAGAGAGCGGGAGATAATTGGACTCGGTCTAAGTGAGAACTGAGATGATGGCAGCCATTAAAAAAAAAGGTAGAAAAGGCTTGGGAGGCAAGGGAGGAAGGAGGGAAAACGCAGGGAGGAAGATAATTTTGGCAACACACAATTCTTTTTATTTGTATGTTGCCAAAATTATTTTCCGCCTCCCTTTCCTCTCCCACCTCTACCTTCCCCCTTGCCTCCTCTGCCTTCTTCTGAATAACTGTAGTACTCCTTTTATATCTTGTAAATTGACAGGCAGCAGCAATTTAAGAGGAGGTGGGGAGGCACACTGTGGCAGCGAGCAGGGCGGTGACTGACAGGGATGGGCAATGGGCTGGAGGCTAACAGGAGAAGGGAGCAATGCCAGTCCTGAACAGACTAGCTAATGAGATGGCAGGAGGGTTGCCAACTCTGGATGTATTCCTGCACGTTTGATCATGTGACGCTTGCCAGCCGTTTGCAAATGTTATTGCATTTGCCTTATAAAAGTTGGGACCGTGTAGTTGAGTTGTCTTTGCTCACACTTAGAATAGTTCAAAGATACCCATTTTGTGTAAAAGTAGACTGTGAACACCATCATATATTTAGGTTTTTTTTGTAACCATCTTATCTACTGCAAAGTCAAGATTTGTAAGGTGCACCCATATTTTTAGACTTGTTCTTTTGGAAAGTCTAAGTCTTTTTCCTAAATTTAGAAGCTACAAGCTACTGTATGTACTAGGTTTTATAGCAGTTTACTTAACAAAAAAATCATTTTTTTCAGTTTTATCTCCTACGCACTTTGATTCATTTTTGTACATGTTGATAGAGTACTGCAGTCCAGTGGTTATGCATGTGTTTTTGATTTCTATTTGTACAACGCATCTATGTTGAGAAAAAACTCAGTTTTAAAAATTTGCTTAAACTAGTCCTTTATTTGTGGCTTAACATATTTTGTGAATCCATCTCGCCTCTTGCCTGGTTTTGAATTTGGTCCAAACTTGGCGACCTTTATACTGTTTCCCCAGTGTTGACCGCACCGCAGGCTTTAGTGGGTTCTCCTTCATTAGACTGGGGGTATGAAAGGTTTGGCGCCAGAATTTGAAGATGTCAGCTTAGAAGTCCCACGTGCACAAACCACAGGTGCGATGCGCAATGACATGAACCACGATTTCTACTTCTGTATTTTCCCAGTTTGCACACAGGAGATTAATCTTCCATTCTTGGAGACTCCAGGACAATTCAAAAGGATTGGTAGTCGTTGCTGGCAGTGAGCTTGGGGTGGGAGATGGTCAGAGATCGTGAACAGGGCCATAAGCAGTAGGGAGGGCGGAGGGTGTGTGAAGAGCTACCTAAGGGTAAGGGAAGATAAATTTGGCTATATGGAAGTTTTAAATTAAAGTTGGCAAGCATTTTAAAGGGGGCACAGAGGCTGAGGTACTGACTTTTGGGTAATACAATTGGGGCAACCAATTGGTGGGGAATAGGAGCATGGATTTGTGGGCCATATTTGGGGCAGCTGACTGGCAGATAATGGGAGTGGGAAGCTGTGGGCTGCAGTTGACCAGCGTGTGACAGAAGTGGGGAGTAGTGGGCTGCAGTTGACCAGCGTGTGACGGAAGTGGGGAGTAGTGGGCTGCAGTTGACCAGCGTGTGACGGAAGTGGGGAGTAGTGGGCTGCTGTTGGGGCACCAGCCTGGCATTGACGTGAGCAGTGATCAGCATCGGCACAGAATCACCCAGGCCAGACCGGGAGAGCCAGGCTGATATCGCAAGTGGGGCATCAACTGGTGAGACGGGTAGTTGTAGTTGCAGACAGCAGGTCAGAGACAGCCAAGATGCTCCATATTGATTATTTAAGAGGGTTAACCAGGCAACAAGCAGTCGTTGCAGCAGGTGTCAAACTTGTCATGCTGTAATTACTTTCTAGTGCCATTGGTGGCACTGTGTTTGCATTCCTGGGTCCTCAGCCACTACTGCAGAAGAAATCCCATGTTCCAATCAACTCTTCTTCCCAAATTGCTGTGTTTTGCTATTTAACTATAAATAATTTATATAAAGTTGAAGTATTCTATAAATAAAAATAGAATGTATGACTTTAAAATGGGGACTGTCTGTACGCCATAGTCCAATTATCTCCTGCCCTTCACTCTGTGCAGTACCAGGGAGATCAAATATTTTAACACATAAAAATAAAAGAACTTTGGTTAAGTTTACGTTAAACATCATTTTAAAGAGATAAATTTATCTTGGGAGTGAACAAGATGGTGTCAGAGCTGAGAGGGGAAGTTCAGAGGTTTTCTCCAACCCACCATCCAGTGGCCCGATTGTGCAATTACATTGTCTAATTACCAGTCTAATGTAGGAATTTACAATGTAAAAAGGCTGACGAAAAATCTAGCAACAGGAATGCAAGATATTTAATAAGATGTTTATATTTCAGCACAGAGCTACTTTAACAATTTTTTTAAAAAAAGCTCTCCACCGGTCTCCTGTTTGGGCAGCCATTTAAGTTAGGTGGGGCAAAACGTATTTAATCTGTTAGCCTGGGCTCTTAGCACCCCTTATTGCTCAGCAGCTCATATGCTTTGACACAGTGGCTTAGCTGAATGTTATTTCCATGCTCAAGACTTAGAAATTTTAACGGAGCTACTTCATGGTGGGTTTCCTTTAAGGTTAACTTAAAAATTATTACAAGTTATATGATGGTGTTGTCTACACAATACCTGAAGATAAAAGTATTGTGCGACCTTATCATGGAATATGAATATATATCTTTAACTACATCATGAACTTCACAACTCCATTCTCTGCACTTCATTGGCATAGTACATAGAGAGATAAAAACTTGGACAAATCTACCCAAGCTGCTCTGGTAAACCAGTGCACTCAGTAGCAAAGTTTGGGATTAGATTGCCAGTTTACAACTCCAGGTTGGTAAGCATTATTTATGCTTGGGGATGGGGAACAATATCCTTTGATTTTTTTTTTTGCCAAATCATAAATAAATAAAATAGTGAATGGATCAAAGTATAACTTTAAAAGCCAGTTTTCTGCTTTGCTCCCTTCAGTGGCCCAGGAACCAGGCTCACCTTTGACCTGACCATCTCTCATGTCTCTCTGCTACCAAGGTCGCCATCTCTGACCACTTTATCATCACCTTTTCCACTTGGATTCCTCTTCCTTCAATCAACCTCGCTACCCTCACCCACTTGCATTCTGTCCTGCAAAGTCTCACTCGCCCATTTCCCCCTTCCTTGCTGACCTACACTGGCTTCCAGTCCCCTGAACTCATTCAGTTCAAAATCCTCACCTTAGCTCTACCCTGTCAAACCCCCTCACTGAACTCCTCTAGTTCTCTCTCCAACTTTAAAAAAAAAACCTCCTAAAGCATCTTGGGATATTTCTACATTATATAAATGCAAGTTGTTATGTAATAAATTCTTCTATCCTTTACTGAAACCAGTAACTAGACTGGAATAAGGCACTGCATATTCCTCAACTCCAGTATCTTGCAATAGTTTCCATTCTCCAAATACGAGTGGAGCAAGTTTTGACTATGGGGAAGGATCACCGTCATCCTGTGACCTAATTTGAGTTCACGTGTACTTTCAAGCAGGCGTAGGTAGATTGTGATTTCTCTTTTTCCCCTTCTCTGAAACATTGACACAGCCGGCTGTGTCAATGACCAGCCCTTCCACCAATCACTGAGGTTGGCCAATGTATGAGAGGACTTGGCCAAAACTGACTGCAAATAATTTACTCAATTAACTTTAAATTCCCGATTGCGATCATGTTGCCATTTTGTCTTAACGGCAGCGTGGTATTGAAGGACATTGTTGTCATTGTGCTGTGTGCACGGTGGCAAAGCTTTAGCTCCCCAGTCTGCCTCTGTTTCCAACGCTGCCAAATCTGGACTTCAACAACCCCCCCCACCCCCCTTATATTTTAGCTCCTCCCCTGAATATTGAGACCCTCTACTGTACCCTCATTTGATATCTGTACCTGCATGATGCATTTATTTACTGCGCCATCAGGAAAACTTTAAGAAGTCATTGTGCAGTGTGTGGAGAGATTGAGACTTGCCAGTATTCTCTATAACAGTGCCTTCTCCCACTGTTTGAAGAGGTTAGATTGCCAAAAGAACCCACAGAACAAAACTCCCTTTGCAAAAAAAGTATGAATCAAGAATATTCTGTTGTATGAAAGTGTTGAATTGGATGAATCTGGTCTTAATAAAAATATATGGCCTAGTAATCCTATCTTTTAAAATGTATGTGTTTTGTATACTGTATATTATTTTTGCAAAATATTCTTGTTTTATAGTGTGCCAGGATTGAGTTTACTTTCTGAGCAACAGAGACAACTGTTACTTCACCAACAGCAGCAACAACTTCAACAATTGTTGCCATCCCAGCAGCTTACTCCTGTAAGACTTTTATGACATTCAAAATAGATGAATAAGATAGCTTATTCATTTGATAGCTTGCTAACTGCCGTACCAATACATTTATAACTGTTTTCTATTTTTAAGCAAACTAAGAAGCTTACAGATCTGTAATCTGAATGTATAATTAAACTAAATTGAAAATATAATAGAATACTGTAAGAATTGTTTTTGCCCATCTTTTTATTCTGGTGTTTTAGGCATTTGAGAATAATTTATGATTATTTAAATGTATTTTAAGGACTGCATGGAGTTGACTAATGAAAGGTGTTAATAGCAAGACAGAAAAAATGTTTACATGAGTATCACAAGATCAGGAAAAAATTTTTTTAATGCAATTTGTTTTTAAAAAGTGACTCCGTAGGTCATTTTCCCAGTCCACTGTCTGAAAATTCCAAGATCGTGATTATACTCAACCTAATGGACATTACTGCTAGCCACATATTTGTTGGGTCATGGCTAAAGTCCCTTCCATATGGATGGGTGAGTGAGCTGTGCACCTTGGTGGTAGATTCATCTCGTATTCTGCACATGAAGGGGAGTTCTCGGCCTTCATTTAATTTGACCAAAACTGGAAGGGGCTTCATTTATCTCAAGATATCACATGGCTGAAGTTTCATCTATGTCGTCTTTTGAAAGGAAATGTATTTTGATGTATGAGGGAATAGGACAAAAGATTTATTTTTAAATCTGGGCTTTTAATTTAGAAATGAAACTTAAACATTACAAAACAAAAGTTAGCACATTGAGAGCAACATCCATCAAGAAATATATTGCTAGCAAGGCAAGACAACCTGGAACCATTTCACCAAGCATTAGTGCCATAACCTGAAAACTTTGCTGCTGTATTTTAAGATGGCTTGAGAGCGTAGGTCATCTGAGTTATGCTCTCACTTCTGCAATACTTTTGTATACTTTAATTTGTGCATACATGAAAAGGAAGTATACCACTTATAGTAGATACAGACTTCAGACGCCACTAAGTTTCCCTCGCCCACCCATCATTTCTCTTTCTCATCGTGTGAGTACTTGTACGGTTTCTCCCCCACCCCACCATTAGAAGAGAGTACCTCTTGTCCATGACTTCATGTAATGTGAGGACTGCTCGTGCCCTCCTCCATTAATGTAGTCTAATATTTTTTCTTTTAATTTATTATAAACTTTCCCTATTACCCTCCTATTGCCAGAGTTTCTGCATTGATATTTTTGTACTTGGCATTAATTAGCATTGTTGTGTTTGTAGTTTATATGCTGCCGATTAATGTGAAATTCATATTTTATACATCTGTCACAATCAGGAACAACATCAGGCTCTATTTTATCAGATAATGCAGCAACAGCACCACCACCAACATCAACATGAGCTACAGCAGTTGCAGATCACTGGGACAACACAGATTCCTATGAATAACCTACTGGCAAGTGCCCAGACTCAACCACTTCACTCAGCTCCTCCCAATCCTTTCATATCCATTCATAGTGAAACTTCCACACCAAAAGTTGCAGTAAGTGTCATAGCCTGAAACAGTATATTTTACAATAGCAGTTCATGACAGAAGATATTTTACTCTTTTGTATGTCTAATTGGATTGTATTTCAAAGCTGTTGAAATTGAACACACAAATCTAACTTTAATTAGACTTATTTAAAACATAAGTACATACCCAAGTGTCTCTATTTGGTTTGAATGGAAATTGTTTTTTTTATATTGTTAATCAATGTAAATAAACTGACAGAATATTTTTACAATACACCTTTTTACACTAAATATTTTGAAGAAATTGAGGTGAAACACTGATTTTAAATTAATGGAATAATTTTAACATTGTACCTTTTCCTTTCTCCCCAGAGGCTCAATGACAAAGGCAGTCCTGTTACACAGGAAAAAAGTTGACACTGGATTTTTAAATTCCAGAATGTGTCTGTCCTGTTGTCATAGCAGTTCAGCCAGCTGCAGAGTGGATGAATCTATCTTGGTGTGTAGTAGGAGTTGCTAAAGGATGGTGGCAAATACACTGGTAGTCACCATGTATGAACGTATAACCAAAATAACTTTCATAAGCCATTCCTAGATCGTCACAATATTTGGTTTACTAGTGTTGCAGCTTGATTGCACTAATATATAAAACTTCTCATTGAGTGACTTGAGCATCGAGGAATCTGAAAAATGAACTTGTTTTCAACTTCATTGATAAAACTTGAATCATTCAGTTTTTGTGCTCGTCTTGAACTGTTTTGATGCCAGTAAAATAATGATTTTTAAATAAAAATTTAAATATCTTTTAAATGACATGCAAGTTACATTGCATAAAAGTGACAAAGGTATTATTGTTGCTGGTCCTGCAGCTGTGACAGGCATGGCTTGGGAGTTGCATCACCTGAGTTTTACATTGCATGCATTTTGTGTTGTGTCCTGTTCCTTTGCTGTGAATGTGGTATGCTTCCAGGACCACTGCTAGCATGGATACTCAGTTGTGGTGCAATAGGCTTCTGCGATTTTCTTGGCCGCTGGGGGAACCAGATCAATCTATAAAGTGGAAGAAATGGATTAGCCTGCTGCTGGGGAAGGTTCCTTTGAGAGATGTGTTGGCTGTCAGCCTAACCAAGTGCCTGTTGCTAGGTCCATTGTGAAATAGCTCTGGACAGCTGAGTATGCACTCAATCACAATTCCTGTCACAGCAGCAGGAATTTCCAATACTACATCATCTGCCTTCTTGGAAGGAAATCCCAACTCTCTACATGGCCAAACCAGTGTGAACAATCTGGAAACCAACCCCCTCCACATATCCAACTGCAAGAATGTTTGAAGTTATGATTAGTCTCAAGGTTGAATGTTGCAGTTTGTCTCATCTGTAAATATGCTTTGGTGAATTTCATTAATTGCGGGGAAAAATTGAAATATATAAAACCTCAATATTTTGGTTTGTGATATTTCTAATTAGCAGTTGTGCAGTTGACTGGAAGAGTATTGTTTTATTAATTTATTTTTATACATGGGGAATTTTAGAAAGACATTAAGACCAACTGGATTTTGTAGATATTTACAAAGAAAAGTCAGTGTGGTTCATTTTAGATTCTTACTTTCAACCCACTGGTTGTTCTGTAACAAACTTTGTACAGATTTTGAAGAAATTTGCTGTAGTGTTTATTTTACTTAGTTGTAAAATATCAAATGTATTAAAGAATGATATAAAAAACTGTCTCAGCAATGATTGTTAGTAATGTTTGTACTCATGGGCATTACTGGTCTGCTAAAGATTGTGGGGCTAAAACCGTGACTGCAATTTAGGAGTTATGGAAAATGTATCTGATATTAATGACTTCTTACTGCCTCCTGTGGCCTACAGCAAAATGAGCTGCCATTTTATTTATTTGTTGCTTAAATAATGGTGCTGTTGTATAAATATTTTCCAAGTGGTTTTTGGATTCCAAAGAAATTCTACTTGTGTTTTAACAGTTTTTGTATGTTCAGCTTTTTAGCTGCCCTATTGTACATGGAAAATTAAGTTATCTCAAAGTTAATTCTCTGCATATAAAAGTAAAATTAAATTTTTAACATTTTTAAAGGAAGATATTCATTATTTTGCACATCACATCGCAGTGGCGGATGCTGTCACTAAATCTGGCTTGTATTTTGATAATGATGTGAGAGATATGGACTATCACTTATTTCTTCTGCACCCCATGTGCTTCATTCCATGCAATTAGCCTAGATGTCATTATACAGGGAGTCAGGGCATCCCTCCTCCCAGAGCTTAACAGGAAAATATTCTTGCTTTATACCCTTGGCAACAGATTTCTCTCTTCAGTGCAGACTTATCTTGTGTTTCAGGTTGTCAGTACCCCAGTGGTCTTACTAACTTTTTCAGAAGATTTGTCAAAGGCTAGAGGTCTTGATTTTAAACAATTTTGAAAGTACTGCAAAGTCTTTCGATTTGACATGTTTGTTATTTAGTATGACATTGACAGCTTGCAAAATTTGTTTGTGTTTTCAATTCAAGCCCATCGTGCCTGCCTTCAGGGAATTTTGCATGAGTGAGTCCATCATAAATAAACTAGTAAATTACTGACAACAAATGAAATGTGCTAACCAATATCTGGTCCAGTAATGATAAAGCTGCTGATGTTGGCCACAGAATGGGACCTATCAGTTTTAAATGAAGCACATGCTTGATACCAATCCAAGTTGACTCAGTACATCTTTCTTGAAAAAGAGTACATCATCAAAGCAAGTTGCTGGCCCAGTCTCTTCCTGATTAGCACCAGCCGAAAAGTTAATTTGGTACATTATGCCTTTCACCATTTTGAAGACCTGAATCATGGCCTCCTCTTTCAATATTTTATCAAAATGTGACTTTAACTTAAATTTAAGCAACTAAAGTCCTAGCTTCCCAATGAATTTTTACTGAACTTGCTTAGATGGACCCAATTTCAATCTATGGTCCATGCAACAGTGGGTGTGTTACAATTGGCCTTGGGTTGGAGCCCAAGGAGGAAAAGCAGCCATGGTTTCACTTCCTGATTATTCTCCAGTTTTTGTAATTGTTTTCTACCAAGTTTACATTCACTGTATAAGGTGTGAAGTTTGTTTTAGCTCAAGCTTTCAATAGCTGATGATCATGACTGAGTTCGAATTAAACGCAAAGCACTTTGATTCAACTGCCCCACTGATGATTGTTATGATTTTAAAAACAGCTATCCCTCTTTGGCCTAAAAAAAAAATTGGACACCCCCTGGACTCTCTTTACAGTTCCTTGTTGCTCTTCAAATCTTTTAATGCCTGCCTTTGTAAGTATGATGGACAAACTCTTCCAACTGCAGTCCATTATGGAATTGGATATTAGGATGTATAAATAGATCCAATAAGTCTATTTGACATGGCAATTCCTGTCATATAATGTCACAAAATTGAGAGGTCGCACAACACCAGGTTATAGTCCAACAGTTTTATTTGAAATCACAAGCTTTCGGAACTATCGCTCCTTCCTCAGGTGAAGTGTATATGTCACAACAGGGTTTGATTACCAGCAACCCCAAAACATTCTTTTGCTGTCTGAGGGGTATTTCACTATTTGCATCACTAATTTGTATTTTCCTTTCTCTTTATTTACTCATCAAGGGAGGGATGTTAGTGGATGAGGAATTGAATGCTCTTCTAGACTATGATCAAATGTTATGTTGAAGGAAAATTTTAAGTGAATACATTTTGTTCAAAGTGCTCCACATGTTAAAGAAAAATGCATTTTTGTAGCAGTTTTATTGCTTTCAATGAGATTAAGTATTCAGATCAGATACTGCCCAGGCCAGATGGACAGAAATAAAATCCCTACCATCCACAACTGTACTAGTGTGCGCGTTCCATTGGCCATGCTCACAGATTGTGGCTTCTGAAACTGCAAATTAATACCAATTTCTGCAGTTCTCATTAGGAAGTTCAGCTGCCATTGGTATAAAAACAGAATAACACCTGAAACATTGTCTTCTGTGTATTTCCAAAATGTTCTGTCGTAAGTTCTGATAAAGGGTACACACTCAATATCATAACCTGTTAACTTTACAGCTACTGACTGACCTGTTTATTTCCAACATTTTCTGTTTTTATTTCAGATTTCCACCATTTGCAGGTTCCACTTTTTATTTTTCTGCTTTTATACTGATGTTTCTTCAGGTTCTGCTCTCTTATCCCAGCAGCATGAAAGCAGAGTTGACAATTCTGCTGCTGGGGTTGGAGCCAGACTTTGAAGCGTATGCAATGGGAGCAAGCTTACCGTCTCTTGGAATCAAACCTAAGCAACTGGCAGTATAAAAGTTGCTCTAAACATCCCAATCATACTTAACTAGATTTGCATCAAGACATGAAAGGACCATTGACCTAATATGTTGCATTTTTCATTATTAAATGTTATTTATTACACCTTGCCCAGTTAAGTGGCTGAATTACGTTCATCTTGGTATATCCAGTTGTCATCCACAAACTTTTTATAACAGATCCTCTGCTCCAAATACCTTTGTCAAGATAATTAGCATTATGAACAGCAAGGATCCCAGGGTTGATCCATGCGGGCTTCTAGTCCCAAGTACCTAATTAGGACTATTATCGTGAATAACTGTCCTGTTTCTTATTATCTAACCAATTAATAATCCAATTTACAGCTTCATCTTGTATCATATAAGCTTGTGTAGTAGCTACATCACCTGTGAGTTAACCCCATGTAATTTTCCATTTTTTTCCTGAAAGTCAGTGTAAACATTCACTACTTTACCCATATCCTTACAAAGAATTGAAAGTTCATTAGGCAAACGCCTGGAATTTCTGCGGCAGTACTTCTAATCACTGCTGTAACCTTGACAGAAACCTCAAACAGCAGTTTATGCTGTTCCTTCAGGGTTTCTGATAATCTTCCGCCAAGTTACGGCTGAAGATTGGGGCACTCCGTGGTTGCAGTGACTCAGATTTTTTCCTTTATATTAAACTCTCATATTCTTCCACTGTAGAAGTCAATCTCCAATACCTACAATTCCCAGGGTTATTTTTCTGTCCTACACATTCCAGTTTTGTTGTAAAATGCCATATCTACTGAGCTTTGCACAATTTCTGTCACAGCCCCCTCTGCCCTTATTTGTTTTAGTATTGCATCCCAGATTCAACTGCTCCAGTTTATTAGACCATTTAGCTCTGAACATAGTACTTTGCTTCATTAACTCAGATATGCCCCTAACTACAGGACTTACCTTGTTTAGGTACGTTAAGGTGTCAGACGTGGCAACACTGCCTGCGTCAGAAGGTCGTGGTTTCAAGCCCCACTCCAGAGACCTGAGCATAATCAAGGTTGCCTGCCACTTCAGTGCTGCACGGTCAGAGTGGCCATCTTTTGGCCGAGACCCTGCCTGTCCTCAGGTGGATGCAAAAGATCCCATGGCAGTTCTCAAAGAGCAGGGGAGTTCTCCCCAGATGAATGTTCATCCCTCAACCAACAGCAGTAAAAAAAAATTATCTGGTCATTTATCTCATTGATGTTTGTGGGCAAATTGTCTACTACATTCCCCTACATTACAACAGTAACTACACTTCAAAAACGACTTAATTGGATGTGAAGCACTTTGGGATGTCCGAAGGTTGTGAAAGACACTATATAAATGCAAGTTCTTGCTTTACTTTATTGTTTAGAATATGATTGACATCTTCTATAGTAAAACTTATGGAGCTCATATTACTATCAGCCTTTCTGATATCTTTCATGGTTAAAGCCAGAGTTGTGTAATACTTTGCTTGTTCGTGCACAATTTTGACATTTTTCCTGAATCATGGCTTTGTTCAGAGCAGAACCTTTTGCTTCTGCACATCTGAACAAAAACAACCTCCACTTACAGTGCCTTTAACATAGAAAAACATCCCACGGTGCTTTACAGAGATATAATCAGGTAAAAAATTGGCGGTGAAAAAGGAGATATTAGAAGGGGTGGCCAAGAGCTTGGTTTTAAGGGCAATCTTAAAGGAAAGGTAAAGGGGTTTAGCAGAGGGAATACTAGAATGGCACCAGATGTCTGAAGTTACAGCCACCAGTAGTGAGGTGAGCAAAATGTAGTCAATGGAATGGAGAGTTTGGGGGGGGGTGGGGGGTTGTTGTCGGGCTGGAGGAGATTACAGAGATAGAGGTGGTGAAAAACCATCATGAGATTTAAACGAGAGTGAGAATTTTAAATTGGAGGTTTTGGGGACCGGAAGCACAGGGCAGATGGGCGAGCGGGATGTTGTGGGGTAGGATATGGGTAGCAGAGTTTTGGATGAGCTGAAGTTTATGGAGAATGGGAGGACAGCCAAGTGAACATTGGAATTATCAGGTTTGGAGATGACAAAGACATACGAGAAGTTTCAGCAGCAGATGAGCTGAGGTAGGGGCAGCGGTGGGCGATGTTATGGAGGTGGAAGTAGGCGGTCTTTGTAATGGCGAGGAGTCAAAGCTCAGATCGTGGTCAAATAGGATACCAAGGCTACAAAACAATCTGGTTCAGCCGGAGGCAGTGGCTGGAGAAGGGGTTGGAATCTGTGGCATTTGTAGCAGGGCCCAAAGACGACGACTATGGCTTTAGTCTTCCCATTATTTAACTGCAAGAAGTTACAGCTCATCCAAGATTGGATACTGGACAAACGGGCTGACAACACAGAAGCAGTGGAGGGGTCAAAAGAGGTGATGGAGAGATAGAGCTGGATGTTGTCAGCGTATATGTGGAAGCTGGCCCCATGACCGTGGATGTTGCAAAGGGGTAGCTGGTAGGTGAGGAAGGAGAGAACTCAAAGGAGAGATCCTTAGGGGACTCCAGGGTAACAGGGCAGGAAGAGAAGCCCTTCTTGGAGCTGCAAGGAAAATGGGATCAGAGCAGAAATCAAGTCTATGTTGCTGGCTGGCATTTCTAACATGCAGTGGGTATCTATGAGCAAGCTTAATGATAGTTTTCCAAAAATAATTTTATGTAGTGTTATAAATTTAATTTTAGGGCTCATTACAAAATCAGGCCAATCATGATACCTTCTTGGGTTCAGTGGCATCAGTATAGGAGTTGACTCGCACTGCCCAAAACCTATATGCATAATAGCATGTGATCTAGGCTCATGCCTTTCGCATATATGCTTCTTCAATGTCTCCGAAGGTGGACTGAGCAAACACTGATTCACAAAGTTGCCACATAGGTTAGAAAGGCCATATAAAAAGCAAACCAAGCACTCAGGTTTATTTCTGGAGGGATAGAATTGAAAAGTAGGGAAGTTATGCTAAACCTGTATCGAACCTTGGTTAGACCACAGAGTACTGTGTACAGTTCTGGCCGCCATATTATAAAAAGGATATAGAGGCACTGGAGAGGGTGCAGAGAAGATTTGCAAGGATGATACCAGAAATGCGAGGGTATACATATCAGGAAAGGATGAACAGGCTGGGTCTCTTTTCTCTTGAAAAAAGGCTATGAAGTGACCTAATAGAAGTCTTTAAAATGATGATAGAGTGGATAGAGAGAGAATGTTTCCATTTGTGGGGAAGAGCATAACTAGAGGCCATCAATATAAGATCGTCACCAAGAAATCCAAGAGGGAATTCAGAATAAACCTCTTTATCCAAAGAGTGGTGAGAATGTGGAACTCGCTGCCACAAGGAGTGGTTGAAGCGAACAGTATAGATGCATTTAAGGGGAGGCTAGATAAGCATATGAGGGAAAAGGGAGTTTTGCTGATAGATTTAGATGAGGAAAGACAGGAGGAGGCTTGTGTGGAGCATGAACGCCAGCATGGACCAGTGGGGCCAAATGGCCTGTTTCTGTGCCGTATATCCTATGTAAAACTTGATGCAAATCGATAAGTGTTTTATTTCACAGTATGAACATACAGAATGGCAGTTATGATCAACTCAGTTAATCCAAATAGTACCACTTATCATGTAATGATGCAAAATAAAACACATCATACTTCCCCGGTGTGCTGTCTTAATTGACTTAAACAAGATGACTTCTAACTGTTCCTCCAGCATTTCTGATGTTTCAGTTTCTGAAAAGTTCTTGCAACTTTCTTTAAAAAAATGACAGCTGTTGAAGCATACCATTTCAAAAATCTCCCTCTGTTCACTGCCAAAAAAATAAAGACTTTACAATACAATTGGTGTGGGGCATTTACCAATTATTGAGACAAGTTAACAAAATGCTTTTTATTTACCATCTATGAGGATACATCAATGACGTTAATTCATTAGTACCGTATCTGCCTATTGTCTCAGTCTCTTTTTAAACTTGCATGAATACACTCTGCTTTAAAACATAGTATTTAAATAACATATCTAGTGAAGGAGCAACTCAAAGGAATGTGTAATTTCTTTCAGTTATTTGAAAGGTGGTTGGTTGTTCATTGACTATGTTTTAATAACAGTGAGAAAATAGTTTTTCAGGTGGTAGTTTTACTGAATTATAAATTTGAAGTGATCAGGATGCTTCCTGCCTTACAGCCACTAAGTCAATACAGATCAGGGAAGCTATTCTTAGCTCACTGATCCATACAGAATTTAAAAAACACACATTTCCCAATCACAACATCTAACTATATCTTACTCTGAAGACCATCCCCTACCTTGAAAACCAAACTGAGTACCTACATAACAACAGTCACTCAAACTCAAAATAATTCTGTGCATGAGAGATTTAGAATGTTTCTGCGAAATGTGATGAGCTATGCAAATCTATGTCTTTGATCGCTCTTTGCATGAAGAAGTTCTTCCCAAAATCTGCCTTAAATTGTCTCATGTGAGGGTGCCTCCAAGTCACCCAGAATTATCACTTATGCCACCTGGGGGAGGTGGCACTGGTACTGACCGGCAACTCCATCATCCAAGGACTGCAGAACAATGTTGCAACAAGTTCCACATCCTCAGCAGGGCACGCCAGGCAACACACTGCACAACTCTCCCTTTTCACCTTGCCCACCCTGGGCATCAGCACACTCTTCACCCTCATAAAGCAACACTTCCACATCAACCAGATAGCTTCCTTAGATGGTGAGAAAAAAGACACTATGTAAAAATATTACATCATAGTTTAGTGTAGCAGTCACAAACTGTTAATTTCTAATAGTTGAGCAGCAAGCATAGCTTAATAACTACTGTTAAAAATATATAGTGTTATTGCTACCATTTGCTTCTTTTTACTATTTAATAATTTTTTTTGGCACTTAAAATCCAAGTCAAAGTCTAGCCTAGTGTTATTCTGCTGCCTTCCAAAGACAAGGGGAATTACATGATAAAGCCAGAGACCGAAATTACAAATTTGCCTAGACATCCGGCCAATGAAAATACATTAAGATTAAGGGGTCACCTGCAAGAGAAGCCAAAAATATCGTAACAAAGAGTAAAGGAACCCCAAAAATATAATGGAGTATATGTTAAATATAACAGTGGTATAGTGTGCTAATCAGGAAAGATAATTATGGGCTATACTGCATACATCTATGAAACCATCAGCATAGTGATTAAGTTTAGTAAGCAAAAATAAATAATATTTTCATATCAGTTCCCCCCCCCCCTTTCAAAACCACTATCAACCCATTCAACAAAAAACACCCGACCCTCTGTCCTTGTGATTTACTAGCTCTTTCCAATCTGCCTTTCCTCTCCAAAGTCCTTGAATGTGGTGTCCCCTCTCAAATCCCACAACTCTCTGTTTTAATTACTCCAGTCAGGTTTCCATCTCTGCTACAGCGCCAAAACAAACCTATGCAAAGTCACCAACAACATTCACTACCTTCTTCAAGGCAGTCATCATCAACCTCTCCTCAAAATATGCACCTTAAACCATTCCATTCTTCCCATCCTAAATTTTCCCTTTTCCCAAGACCTGCAATGCACTCATCTCTCCGTTAAAGACCCTGCAAATCTGGTTTTCACCTTTCCGACAGCAATGATATGCTGTTACTGCTCATTGTTGCGATGTCCAAGAAATAATGGGTTTGAATCATCAGCATAATATTTGTTCATTCTGCTTGCACCTTTCATGGAAAAAGGGGAAAACCATGGAAATGTCCACAGAAACCTTCACGTCTAGAAAATAGAAAACCTTCAGGTTGACTTGGACCTGGCCTACATCCAAGGAGACAAACCAACCTATTTCACTTTACATTTATAGCAATTAATTGAACGTAGGCACAAGAGGAATAATATCCAAAAATCAATGCTACCAAATTAGGTGACATGACAAATTGTGAGGAAGAATGCAAAAAATTGCATGAGGGCATTGATAGGTTAGCAGAGTAGGCAGATGAGATTCAATGCGCAGAAAATGTGAAGGTCGTGCATTTTGGGGAAAAAGTGAAAGAAAATATATCCTAAAGGGTAAGATTCTTAACAGAGTGGAGGAATAGAGATGTAGGGATGCAGATAAAGGCTCTTAGGTGGCAGTGCCAGGTGGAAAAGGCCATAAAAAGGCAAATAGGATTCTGGGTTTTATATATTGGGGCACTGAATATTAAAAACACGGAAGTGTTGAATCTGATTAAGGCACTGGTTAGGTTTCATTTGGGACAAGGTGGTAATTGAACAGAAGGGACTGCTTTAAGGTGGATATTTTGAGAAGAAATTGTTGATGGTGGTTTTGAAGGAGGCAGTGACAATGCAGGAGGATAGCGATAGTAATTACAGTATTATGTGCAATGCATTAGAGCCAAAGAAAAGATATTGAAGATTCTCTGGAATTCATACTAGGAATGAAAGGTTATAGTTATGAAAAAAATGCCACTGGAATAGAGAAGTTTAAGGGGGTGATCTAATAGAAGTTTTCAAAATTATTTAAGATTTTAAGGAAGTAAACAGATAGTTTCCACTGGTTAGTGAATCAAGGGGGTATAAACATAAGATTATCACTAAAAGAATGAAGGGGCAAGTTAGAAGACGGTAGCACTTTCAAAGAGCTGGCACAGGCACGATGGGCCAAATGGCCCCCTTCCGTACCGAATGATTCTATGATTAGAACATGGAACGCATTATCACAAGTGGTTTTCGTGGCAATAAAGTCATTGGAAAGGGAATTGGATAGGTATTTGAAAAGGAAGAATATAAACAGAAACTGGGGAAAAAGACAGGGAAATGGGATTAGAGTAGACAGTTCCAGTTGAAGAGCTAAATGAATGAAGAGCCAACTGGCCGCCTTGAGTGTTGTAACTTCAACCATTTTATCTCCAGACACCTCCAAACTGGAAATTTTATCTCCAGACACCTCCAAACTGGAAATTTTATCTCCAGACACCTCCAAACTGGAAATTTTCTTGAACCACATTAGTGATTTTTTTACCTCAAGGATAAATTTGTGAAATGGTGGAACATCTGCCGCTACATTGTCCACCCCCCGCTAAATGTCTGAGTCAAGCATAAACTTTTGAATCAGACACCATGGATCTGGTCTTGAAAAAGAGAACAGGAGTAAGCCTCTCCCTGTTTATTCTTATTCCACACCTGACAATTTTCCCCGTTCTATGGTTGGAACTCGACCCAAGCTATTTTCCTACCCATAGTTCCAGGCAATTAATAGTCAGGTTAACTGTTCGATTGTTCTCTGCAGGTGGGCACTCCATCCTGTTACGGATACATCCATTACCACCACCAAGTGTAGGGAAGGCTATCACAAGACATGACATAAGTGTAGCATGCTTGGGAGGAACAGATGACTTTGGACCTACAAGTTCCCAAAGTTCTCCACCACTGGGGGTTTTCTCGCCTCATTTCTGGGTCTGTTGTAGACTAATTGATAGCTATGATTAGTCAACAACTCCATTATCATTGCATAATGCGACTACCAGGATGGTAGTAGGCGAACTAGATGGACCTTGGAACTTTCTTCCTCTAGCACAAACACGACTTGTAACTGGGGGAAAAACAAACATTATGCCACAGATCCCAGGACTTTATAGGGCACGGGAGTAGACGGCCACACGTGGCACTGCCTATCTGCAATGTCACGACAGCACTTCCTTACGTGTGCACATCATCGGGTTTCCCCAGAACAAATCACAATGCTTTATGCCCAGTATGGGTGGAGGATATTTGATGAGGAAGACCGGGTTCTAAAAATTCCTAATTACACTTGGAACTGTCCTGAGTGCACCCAGTATAATTATGGCAATTTCACAAATGCACCCTCACCAGTTTCATAAACTGATTCAGATTATGGCAGCAGATCTCAATACAACTGAGGCACTGAAAACCAAAATGGAAACACAGCCTAAAGGGATGAGGTTTTGTACCAGTATCATTATACCAGGCTCATACCAGTATATATCTGGTGACAAAAGCTATGTCAAGCATTAACAGCTTTTGAAACAGTTTCCACTGTGTACAACAGATGGAAATATTAAAACTGAACTTGCTGGGAACTAGATGTGCATTACAGTATGTAGGAAAAATCTGTTAGTCAAAAGGGAGACTACTTTCTAAAACATGCTTCTGTGTAGTAGCAAATGTTTTGGAATCTTAAGTCATCATAACTCATTTGAGACTAGACTGTTGTTTGTAGATTTCAGCATACAAATGTGTGACATCATGAAGCCTTGATTCAAAAAAATAATAAATATTAGTAAGAAGGCTCCTGCATAAACCAAAATTCAAACACACTTAATCACAACCACAGATGCATCACATTTGTCAATTGGACAAACGTTTGAGACTTTAGAAAAAATACCATTGAAAGTTTCTACTCTGTGCTGTTCCAGCATCACAGGTAACTTGCAGAAACAAAGCTTCACTCCACTTAAGTAAATCCTAACTTTGACATACATTAACCTATTACTAATGCACAGATTGCAAAAAATAAGCAAAGACAGTGCACTGTACAGAACTCCTTGGCAGATCCTCTTCAACTTTACAAACCCAAGGATTTAAAACCAATTGATTTGTGCATGCATTAAAAAAAATCATTCCACAGAGCATTCTCCAAAGGTTTAGTAGGTACGGACAACATGTGGTGTGGTACTGAGCTATGCTAAACAAGAAGGTCCCTACTTAGATCACCTGCCTCCATTGTATTAGCTGATCCCAGCCAGGGCTGCAATTGGCTTTCTGATCCTGCTCACTACCCAGAGACTCACGCTACAAGCACGTGTGGATATTGACCAAGGACAGGTTTGATCGCGACTCAGCTACGATGAACACCAATACTCGGGCTAGGCTCACATGTGAAGATTGGTCACTTGGGCGAGGTACTGAAGGGTTGCTATCACCCTTGGAGTTGAACCGTATGGCACACCATGGTTCAGGAGATGGGGGATGAAAAAGCAGAAACAGAAAAAAAAGTCAATTCAAATTAAACTCCTTAATTATGATCTTAATTTGCAGTTGGATTTTACATAATCTCAAAACATCCTGTTTTGTATTAGTATGCATAAAATAACTACTCAGTTAAAAATGCAAGAAACCAAACTCTTAACAATCTGCAAGGAAAGGAATACAAACTTATGACAAGCGTGAAACTGGGGTACAGAAAATTAGTTTCTTATAAACAAATTTAAAACTATCCAGATGTGCATGGCATTTAATGAACAAATGGGATTCTAAAATATGAAACTACCGGATTATTCTGTAGGAGATGGTGGCACATTGATTTTTTTTTAAACTAAGGCACATGACATTGTCAAAAAAGAAAGCTGAGGTAAGTTATAAGCAGCTAGGCTCCAGGTTTACACAATATATTTGTCCATGGCGCATTACTGCTTCTGGAGGGAGACCAGTGCTTGTAGGTACCATTTTCAGTCAGCTTTTGGCTTGTTTCCTCTTCATAACCAGTTCAGCCAATAGTTTGTACCTGATTATGCATTCTTCCTGCAGAACAATAAGAAATTTGGCATTAATACTGATCAGTGTTTCATAAGCAAGCTACTACTACAAGTTATCTTTTATAGCTCCTTCAACATTGGAAAAACAGCTCAAGGCAGTTCATAAAGAAAAAATGGGTACTGAGAACCAAAGGACGAGATATTTGAGAGGGTGCCAAAAGCTTGGTCAAAGGAGTTGATTTTAATGAGAAGGGGGGGGGGGGTTAGGGAGGGAATTCCAGAGCATGGGGCCGAGGTGGCTTCAAATGGTAGATAATTCAGCTCATCTGCTGCTGAAACCCTCACACATACCTTTGTTACCTCTAGACTTAACTATCCCAACGCACTCTTGACCGGCCTCCCATCTTCCACCCTCCATAAACTTGAGCTCATCCAAAACTCTTCTGCCCATATCCTAACTCACACCAAGTCCTGTTCACCCATCATCCCTGTGCTCGCTGACCTACATTGGCGTTCGGTTGAGCAATGCCTCGATTTAAAAATTCTCATCCTTCTTTTCAAATCCCTCCATGGCCTCGCCCCTTCCCTATCTCTGTAACCTCCTCCAGTCCTACAACCCTCAGATATCTGCACTCCTCCAATTCTGGTCTCTTGCGTATCCCCGATTTTAATCGCTCCACCATTGGCGGCCGTGCCTTCTGTTGCCTAGGCCCCAAGCTCTGGAATTCCCACCCGAAATCTCTCCGTCTCTCTACCTCTCTTTCCTCCTTTAAGACGCTCCTTAAAACTTACCTCTGACCAAGCTTTTTGTCATCTGCCCATATATGTCATGATGTGGCTCGGTGTCAAATTTTGTTTGGTAGCGCTCCTGTGACGCGCCATGGCACGTTTTACTACATTAAAAGGTGCTAGATAAATACAAGTTGTTGTTGTTGTAACTGAAAGTTATTTGTGCTTGGAACAGGCAGATGGATTGCATAATCTTTTTTGCATCTTTGGGATTAGGAACATAGGATAATAGAACCAGAGGACAGATTTAAATAAGTGAAAAGTAACAGTTAAAATGTATGTAAATTATTTTAGATGTATTAGGAAAAATTTGTCTATAATAATCTACTAGGTAAGATAGTAAAGTCAAAGACAATAACAGGTATTCAAAATGTGGCTGGATGCAAGGTGAAGCACCGGAGTAATGGAATTAATTGGGCAAATAGCCGCTTCCATCTTCAACTTTTTCTTATGAAGCAATAAAACAATTTTGAGCCTCAAATTGGCAAAGGCTTCGATGAGGGTTTCATGAGTGGGGAGGTAGGGACATAGGAAGGTGATGTTCTGGAGGTAGAAATAGCTGGTCTTTCCAGTGGACTGGACATGAGGGCTTGGAACTTCCTCCATGAGCGCAACCCGGAAGTTAGACCTGAAAATGCACCCATTCCCGAAATCATTCTGCCGATATCAATTTACACTTAAATTTCACGTGAATCTAATGAGAGTAAATCAGCGTAAACAAACAGGGCCCAAGGAAAGCGCCGAACTCACACCATATATTTCTCTTCTTTAAATATGAAAATTAAAGTTTCAATTCATTTAATCATCATTCATGCACATTAGGCATAGCATGTTTTAGGAACCTGTAATTGGGGAAGCTTTTCAAATTTTAATGTGACTTATGCTATAAAACGCAATAAAAGAGAAAGAGAAAATATAATGCAGGTCTCAGTGAGGATAATACTTTTTTTAAACGTTCAAATAATTGTAACAAAATACCAGAAAATGACACTTTTGCGCATGAAAATCTGGTCGTAATGTTAGGAGCCTTTGAGCAAATGCAATTGCAGGAAACCCGTATATGGGGCCCTGTAAATTGGGGGCGGGGCCAGTTTAATGGGTGGCGATCTGTTCGGGTGGAGTGATCAATAGATGGCCATAAAAGATCAAGGATATTTTTACATGATCTTTTAGGCCGCACAATTGATTTGCGCCTTGGTTATGCGTGTCTCTGGGTGCAAAGAGAGAGAAAATTCAAGGCCGGGATAATGAAGTTAAACTTGAGTGCATTTCAGTTGCGCACCTTTGGGTACAGCCTAAGCTCAGGCTTGAAGAGAACATCTTTGAGTTTAATCTGAGTGAACAGCTAAGGAGATGCAAAATTTCTTGAGGATGTAACTGGTAGAATAGATATGGGAGAACCAGTGGATGTGGTGTATTTGGATTTTCAGAAGGCCTTTGATAAAGTCCCACATAAGAGGTTAGTGTGCGAAATTAAAGCACATGGGACTGGGGGTAATATACTGGCATGGATTGAAAATTGGTTAACCGAAAGAAAACAGAGAGTAGGAATAAATGGGTCTTTTTCGGGGTGGCAGGCGGTGACTAGTGGGGTACCGCAGGGATCAGTGCTTGGGCCCCAGCTATTCACAATATACATCAATGATTTGGATGAGGGAACCAAATGTAATATTTCCAAGTTTGCTGACGACACGAAACTAGGTGGGATTGCGAGTTATGAGGAGGATGCAAAGAGGCTTCAAGGCGATTTAGACAAGTTGAGTGAGTGAGCAAATACATGGCAGATGCAGTATAACGTGGATAAATATCCACTTCGGTAGGAAAAACAGAAAGGCAGAGTATTATTTAAATAGTGATAGATTGGGAAATGTTGATGTACAAAGGGACCTGGGTGCCCTTGCACACCAGTCACTGAAAGCAAACATGCAGGTGCAGCAAGCAGTTAGGCAGGCAAATGGTATGTTGGCCTTCATTGCAAATATATATCCACTTCATTGCAAGAGGATTTGAGTACAGGAGCAAGGATGTCTTACTACAGTTGTACAGGGCCTTGGTGAAACCACACCTGGAGTACTGTGTGCAGTTTTGGTCTCCTTACCTAAGAAAAGATATACTTGTCATAGAGGGAGTGCAGCAAAGGTTCACCAGACTGATTCCTGGGATGGCAGGACAGTCGTATGAGGAGAGATTGGGTTGACTAGGTCTGTATTCACTAGAGTTTAGAAGAATGAGAGGGGATCTCATTGAAACGTATAAAATTCTGACAGGGCTAGACAGACTGGATGCAGGGAGGATGTTTCCCCTGGCTGAGGGGTCTAGAACGAGAGGTCACAGTCTCAGGATACGGGGTAGGACATTTAAGACTGAGATGAGGAGAAATTTCTTCACTCAGAGGGTGGCGAACCTGTGGAATTCTCTACCACAGAAGACTGTGGAGGCCAAGTCACTGAATATATTTAAAAAGTAGAGAGATTTCTAGACACAAAAGGCATCAAGGGGTATGGGGAGAGAGCGGGAATATGGTATTGAGATAGAGGATCAGCCATGATCATATTGAATGGCGGAGCAGGCTCGAAGGGCCTACTCCTGCTCCTATTTTTCTATGTTCTATGTTTCTGGGGTAAGGTGAATACATTGGCCCAGATATCTGCGCCCTCACCTGAGGGCTCCCGGGAGGTGCACAGTTCCGATGCTGGGCCTCTCCAAACTGCCGGTGTGCAGGGCCCACGTATCCCAGAGGCACAGGCGGTTCGCAGCGTCCCTGGGATCACGTGGGCCATGGGGAGCCAATCAGAGAAGGGAATCTCCCTTCCTACATTTGACAGGAAGACCTGTCAATTATATGAATGGAGATCACCCCCAAAACATAGTAAAACTTCAAATAAATTTTTAAAACATCACATTTTTAATATGACTTGAAATTACATAAATTAACTTTTAAACAAAAATGTAAATTTTTGAAAAAAATAATTAAAGTTTTTAATGGGGCTAAAAATAAACTTACCTTTCTTTAAAGTATTTTTAAATGATAAGTCAGTGGAAAAAAATTTTAAATTTTTTTTTTTTTTTACTTTTTTTCAACTCTTATCCTGGTAAAAGCAGGCCTTATGCCTGCTTTTACCAGGCGCAAGAATTGTAAGTGTTTTCTGCGGGCGGAGGGTCTCCAAAAAGCGGAATATCCGCCCGCAGAGGCCCTTCTCCCGGGCAGCTGGAGGATCTGTCAAGAGGATTCTTGACCGATCGGAAATGCCGGTTTCTAGTGCATGCCTGAAACTGGCATTTCCAATGTCCCTACGGGTGGGTACACAGCGCGTACCCACCCGTAGGGATCGGAATATCCGGCCCAATGTCCGAGAGATACTGAGCAGCTACAATATAGCAGAAGGAAAGACATTCTACCCTTCATTTAATGATGCAATGTTTGGTAATTGGTATCAAAACTTTCAATAAACCTAACAAAATAAATAGTTGTAAAAGTATTTTCGGACAACCAGGGATATTCATCAATAAAGCCACTACAGCAGTGCAGCCAAATACAGGTACACAAGTCTTCCTCCATTCAGCTGCACTTCGTACTGCAAACAAGGCTCAATTCCAGGAATTGTGGCATTGTAGACGAAAATGTCAGCCTACGCATTCTGCGTGAGGATAGGTAGCCGGATCTAAGAGTTTGCTCTCTGTGGCTCTTTGTATAAAAGCAGAGCTCAGCACACCCATTAAGTGTCATACTTTCTTTTTCACCATCAAGTTATCAGCAGACAGCTCACTGTTGAGACGTAAGCTGCCCAGTGTAAATGCAAATCTGTTTTTCTCCCTTTCTTTCCTGAAGGCATTGATTACTGGGACACAGTTCCATGGATGCCAGCCACCCTTTGGTACTTTGCCAAGAGTCCACTATTCACATATGAGCCTTTACAATGAACATTGGCAGGCTATCCAGTTGTGGAGGACATTCACAGCCAAGCGCCATCTTGTCCTTGGGAGCTGGAAGGTGGTTATAAAACCACCAAGCGCCAATCCAGGATAGCTGAGAGACTCTGCTGATGGCATTAGTAGCCCTTATATAGATCTTCCACCTGCTCACCAAAAAGCGCTTTACAATCTGGGGAGATCTGCAGCAACTTTGTTGACAGTTACTCACAACAACTGCAAGCAAAGTCAACAGCAAAGCAACATCCCTTGGACTAGTCTCCTGAAGCTAGGATGTCCATTGCAGAGAAGTCCTCTTTTAGTGGTGGCATGGATGTCTCCTCGACACAAATGTGAAAATCCAGCTATTCGGATTTATGGCCCAAAGGGACGATTCATTCAAAGGCTTTCAGGACAACGATGTACAGCTTCCAAGCCACCATGGAGTTAAAAGTACGCAGGGCTCCGGGACTCTGGCTGTGGGTTGGAATGCAGCATAACCCTCTACCTCACAGTCACTAGCCAACACCTAAATCATTTTGCACAGTTAGGAGCAACAGTGGAGTAAGCCCCTCAGGCTCAGACAGATTTGTGAAGCAGCTCTGGTTGTATTAATATGAGAACATTGACGCTCAATGCAAGTGCATGCGTAGAAAGAAAAAAAATTGCACTTATATAGCATCTTTCACTCCCTCAGGATGTCCCAAAGTGCTTTATAGTCACTGAAGTACTTTCGAAGGATAGGCACAGTTGTAATGTAGGAAACGCAGTAGCCAATTTACACACAGCAAGGTCTCACAAACAGCAGTGTGATAATGACCAGATAATTTGTTTTAGCGATTTTGGTTGAGGGATAAATATTGGCCAGGATACCAGAGAGAACTCCCCTGCTCTTCTTTGAAGTAGTGCCACGGGATCTTTTACATCCACTTGAGGGGGCAGACTGGGCATCGGTTTAACGTCTCATCCAACGACGGCACCTTGGACAGTACAGCACTCCCTCAGTACTGCACTGAAGTGTCAGCCTAGATTTCATGCTCAACTCTCTGGAGTGAGGTTGAACCCACAACCCACTGACTCAGAGGTGAGAGTGATCCCACTGAGCCATGGCTGACACCATAGAGGCATTGATAAGAATGAACCCTGGTCAGGTAGAAAGCCCATAGAGGTCTTCTTTCTAGATGTGAAAGCCCTGGACACCTAAAGATCTCCTTGGAGTTCCAGAAAGTGGTAGAGGGTACCAAAGAGTGCCAAGGGGAGAATGGGACCTGTACTAATGTAGGGAGAGGATTCCAGACTCCCTCCAGCATTCCAAAGAAAAACCCTAGAGAAGGGCTAAGTTCTCCTGAATTCTTACCAAAAATGTATACATATATGGGCATTTGGTAAGGACAGATTTAAAGACTTGGTTATAGTGATCATCTTTACCTGCACTTTGCAAACGACTAAAGGAGGACTGACAGACGTGGTAAATCAGCATAATCCAGAAATTGGGATGAAATGAATTTGGGCAATCTCAACCCAGTTCCCAGTGGACATAGGGCCACAGTGCAAACTACTCTCAAATCTACACAAAGAGGGAATTACTCAGGCTACAAGGATAATAGTTGTCAGAGATATGATAATTCATACTGGCAGATTAGCATGGTCTAAGAATGGAGTTAAAGCACATTGCTGTAGTAAAGTGGTGGGGAAACTACTATCTGCACTTGGTAATGCTGTACCTGGCCAAACTTGATATGGGCACTGGATGTTCAAGGTATTTTATTCCCCAGCACTTCTTGTTGTATTTTTAAATATAAAAGGAGTTACATGCTTACCCTCCTTTACCCCGACTACAGCTTTTGTTTCCACCAAGCCATGTGTCCCTTGCATCCCAGGCAACTGGCACTGTTTTCTTCAGCTGGTCACCATAAGGCAAACAAAGGGATGCTGGTAAAAACCTTAGTGTTTTTTTCCTTTTCCCCTCATGATGCCTGCCTTTTGCTAGACATTTCCTATAACCAGCACAGTGGAGATTGTGACCTCAGCACAATGAGTTATCAAATCTTTGGATCTCCATTCCATGGCACCACACATTAATCCTACATACTCCACTGTGTCACATAGAAACATAGAAGATAGGAGCAGGAGTAGGCCATTCGGCCCCTCGAGCCTGCTCCGCCATTCAATGAGATCATGGCTGATCATCTAAATTCAGTACCCTGTCCCTGCTTTCTTCCCATATCCCTTGATCCCTTTAGCCTTAAGAAATATATCTATCGCTAAAGGATGAAAAATCTCGAGATAGGCCCATAATTTCACAATTTGGATGACAACTTATTCAGTTGTATGTGGTGGGGGTGGGGGGACTGGGAAGAAGTCAGATTAGGAAGAATTACCAGCACAATAAATGTTCTCCTTTACCATCATTGAAGTATGAACTCTTTTCTGACAGGAACTTTTAACATACATTTTAATTAGGTCAGGCTGTATTAAATTCAGCATCAAAACTTAATATCTTTCAAGTTATTAGGTGATATTAAGAATCAATACAGGCCACTATTATACAGTGACTTATTGTCAGTCAGTCTTATTAGTCCGATACATCTGGGCTTTCTATTAATAGAGAAATATTACCTTTGTTTTTCCTGATACGCATTTTGCTATTTTGTCCCAGCGTTCAGAAGTCCCCTTCGGATACTGTTGTAAGGCTAGCTCAAGCAGTTTTTGCTGATTTTGGTTCCACAGTTCAGCGATTTCTTCTGGAGATCGAATCTTTCCCTTCCTTTTCTTTTCCTCATCACTATCATCATCATCATCCAGTTGTGTGTTATCAAAGTCCCTCTGACGCCTTCCTTTTTGTTTCTGTTCAATTTCTTCTTGGATCATAAGAGTTCTCTCTGACGTCTTTGCAGTTTTCCGTTTCCGAGGCCTGGTTTCTGTGGCCAATTGCTCGGTGTAGTTATCTTGATCATCCCCATTTTCAAACTCTTCAAGTTCTCCTTCAACCTCCTCCTCATCTCTTTTAGTGATTATGTGGTCAGGCAGAGCTGTTTCACGTTTAGCATTCTTTACAGTCTGAGGTACAGACTTTAGATCCAATAGCTTTATCGTTCCTGATAAAAAAAAACACATTTGGATTAACAGTGCACATATTTTCCAAAGCTTACAACAATTTTGCTATAAATACAACAGAATTTTGTTGTGAACAAAGCTATCTATTCATATACGTTTGCGCAGGTGAATACAAGATTACCTACCATATGTATGGGCTCCCCCTTTGAAAGAACTTCAACCTTTGCATACAAATGGATCATTGCCATCATGCCATGAATTTTATGGATGAGAGGTCAGCCAGGAGAGCTTCGGAGTGGTCAAGTCTGGAGGTGACAAACGCATGGATAAGGGTTTCAGCAGCAGATGGGGTTGAGGCAGGGGAAGAACCAGGCGATGGTGCAGAGACGAAAGTAGACGGTGTTTCTGCTGGAACAGATCGGGGATCAGACACTCAGCTCAGGGTCAAATAGGATGTTGAAGTTGCGAACAATCTGGTTCAACCAGAGACAGCAGCTGAGTGGAGAGAATTGGGTGGCAAGGGTATGGAGTTCATGGTAGGGGGTCCACGATAATGGCTTTGACCTTCCCAAGTTGAACTGTGGCTCATCCAGGTCTGGATGTCAATCAGTCTGACAACACAGATTCAGTGGAAGCATCGAGAGAGGTGGTGGAGAGGTAGAGCTGGGTGTTGTCAGCATGCTAGTGGAAGCTGACCCGATGTCTTACGATTATTTCTCAAAAGGGCAGCATGAAGATGATGAAGAGGAGGGGGCCAAGGATAAAACCTTGGGGACTACAGAGGTAACGGTGTAGGTATGGGAAGAGAAGCCATTATTGGAGATTCCCCGACTACAGCTGGATAACAAACAGTGGAATGAAGCGAGGACAGTCCCATTGAGCTAGACAACAGAGAAGAGGCGTTGCAGGAGGATGGTGTATTGAACCACGTCAAAGGCTGCAGACAGGTCGAGGAGGCACAGTGCACTACGGTCACAGTCACGGAAGATGTAATTTTTGCCTCAGAGTAGATCCATTTCAGTGCTGTGGCAAAGGCAAAAATCTGATGGAAAGATTCAAATATGGAGTTGCAGGAAAGATGGGCACAGATTTGGGAGCTGACAACACGTTCAAGGACTGCGGAAAGGAAAGGGAGGTTCGAGATGGGGCGGTTTGCAAGGGCAAAGGGGTCGAGGCTGGGTTTATTTAATGAAAGGGGTGATGATGGAAATTTTGATAGGGAGAGGAACAATACCAGAGAAGAAACCATTTACAATATCAGCTAGTATGACAGCTACGAAAGGAATTTGGGAGTTTAGTGCGAATGGGGTTACATACATCAGATAGGATTACATAGGATAAAGAGCACAGAAACAGGCCATTCGCCCCAACCAGTCTATGCCGGCGTTTATGCTCCACTCGAGCCTCCTCCAGTCTATCCTCATCTAAATCTATCAGCATAATCCTCTATTACCTTCTCCCTCATATGCGTATCTAGCCTCCCCTTAAATGCAGCTATATTATTCGCTACAACCACTCCCTGTAGTAGCGAGTTCCACATTCTCACCACTCTCTGGTGACTATCTCATGATTTCTTGGTGACTCTCTCATGTTGATGGCCTCTAGTTTTGCTCTTCCCCACAAGTGGAAACGCGCTCTCTGTCTACTCTATCAAAACCTTTCATAATTTGAAAGACCTCTAGAGAAGAGACCCAGACTGTTCATCCTTTCCTGATATGTATACCCTCGCATTTTTGGTATCATCCTTGTAAATCTTTTCTCTTCCCTCTCCAGTGCCTCTACATCCTTTTTATAATATAACGACCAGAATTGTACGCAGTACTCCAAGTGTGGTCTAACCAAGGTTCAATACAGGTTGAGCATAACTTCTCTTATTAATGTCTTGTAATTTGTTGCAGTCCTCCTTAGTATTGACTATTCCCCCCCACCCCTCAAAAAATTTGGTGTCATCTTCAAATTTAGAAATTGTGTTTTTGATTCCAAAGTCTAAATCGTTAATATAAATTGTGAACAACAATGGTCAAAGCGCTGATCCTTGTGGAACACCACTTCCCACCTTCTGCCACTCTGAATAGCTACCATTTACCCTTACTCTCTGCTTTCTGTTTTGAAGCCAAGTCTTGAAGGGTTAAGGGAGTAGGAGGACAAGATGAGCTCAAAGAGGGCAGAAGAGGAGATAGGAAAGAAACTAGAGAAGACCTGGGGCCAGGGCTAAAGCAAAGGGGAGGGTTAGCTTCGTTTGACAGGCAGCTGAATCGTAGTCCATGAGCTCCTTGCACTTCTTGTTGGAGTTGAGGGAGCAGGGGAAAAGGGTTGAAGGAGACAATTGGTAATGGAGGAAAAGAAGTTGGGGTTATCTTTGCTCCCCAGGTGGTTTTGGCAGAGAACCATACCACAGTAAGCAGTCAACAGCTTCAGGAGAGGAGTGGAGGGAAGGGGAGATGATTAGGAAATTGCTTTTTTTTAAAAAAAAACTTGAATAATCTTTCTCCCACATTTAGCTTTTTAAAAGTGATGGTTGACACTAGCAAGGTAGTATTTATTGCCCGTCCTTAAGTGCCCCGAGGGCATTAAAAGTCAATCACATAATGTGGAACTGGAGTCACATGTAAGCCCTACCTGGTAGGGCACAAGTTCCCTTCCTGAAGATGGACATCAGTAAACCAGTTAGGATTTTGTGTTAATCCAACAGTTTCAAGACCATTTCTTGTGAGAGCCCAAAAAAAACAGATATTTTGAATTCAAATTCACAACTTGACATGGTGACATTTGAACTCTAGATCTCTGTGTTTGCTAGTCCTGTACTATAACCACTAGGCTAGGGGTAAAGGTCATGTAGGAAGACTAAATTTTCAAAGAAAACTTGGGCATTTCATTATTGAAAAGAGGCTTAGAGGTGACCTGGGTGAAAAAAGTTCTCGGCTCCCCTCTAACCCTTCTACTAATTACTTTAAATCTATGCCCCCTGGTTATTGACCTCTCTGCTAAAGGAAATAGGTCCTTCCTATCCACTCTATCATAATTATTATAATTTTATACACCGCAATTAAATCTCCCCTCAGCCTCCTCTGTTCCAAAGAAAACAACCCCAGCCTATCCAATCTTTCCTCATAGCTAAAATTCTCCAGTCCTGGCAACATCCTCGTAAATTTCCTCTGTACCTACTCTAATGCAATCACACCTTTCCTGTAATGTGGTGACCAGAACTGTACGCAGTACTCTAGCTGTGGTCTAACTAGTGTTTTATACAGTTCAAGCATAACCTCCCTGCTCTTATATTCTATGCCTCGGCCAATAAAGGAACATATCCCGTATGCCTTCTTAACCACCTTATCTACCTGTCCTGCTACCTTCGGGGATCTGTGGACATGCACGCCAATGTCCCTCTGTTCCTCTACACTTCTCAGTATCCTACCATTTATTGTGTATTCCCTTGCCTTGTTAGCCCTTCACAAATACTTCTCCAGATTGAATTCTACATGCCACTTTTCTGCCCACCTGACCAGTCCATTGATATCTTCCTGCAGGCTACAGCTTTCTTCCTCACCATCAAACACACAGCCAATGATAGAGAACATCCGTCAGCCACCTTGCTGATTTACTCCTCCCACTAAGCCAAACCTCCCACCAGCTGCTCCCAACCGAAGTCTAAACCGTTACCCATGTCTCATTTCTTCCCTATTTTTCTCTCCTTACTCTCCAAGCTCATCCCATTCACGAGAGCTACCTCCTACTCCCTCAAACCTGAATCCACTAAACATCTGTTCACACAACTTCTCTTCCTGGACCCCACTTACGAGGATGCTTTAAGTGGTTCCCTCACCTCAGGTACCATCTCCCTACCTTTCAAAAAGTCATCACTCATTTCCTCAAAATAACCAAAGTTATCCAATTCCTGGATCAAAGCCAAGTTCGAAAACTAGGCTGGTTAGTGACGGAACAGGTTAAGTCGGTCCCAGAAATCACAGATTCCTTCCCTCAGCCAATGAGTTAACATGGAATGTTTCTTGACTAATACAATTTTAATGAAGTATTCACATGACTTTTTCCTGCTGGTGCAATTTCTATATTTGACCTTGGAGTGTAGGATTAGTCTTTTGTGCTATTTTTTCTAATCTCCCTTCCTCTCCTGAAAGAAAGACTTGGATTTATATAGCGCCTTTCACAACATCAGGACATCCCAAAGTGCTTTACAGCCAATGAAGTACTTTTGAAGTGTAGTCACGGTTGATGCAAGAAACACGACAGCCACATTGCACACAGCAAGGTCCCGCAAACAGCAGTGTGATAATGACCAGATAATTTGGTTTTTTTTTAGTGGTGTTACTTGAGGGATAAATATTGGCCAGGACACCAATGAGAACACCCCTGCTCCTCTTTGGAATAGTGCCAAGGGATCCTTTACGTCTCATCCAAAAGATGGCACCTCTGACAGTGCAGCACTCCCTCAATACTGCACTGAAGTGTCAGCCAAGTATAATTTTTGTGCTCAACTCTCTGGAGTGGAGTTGAACCCACAAACCTTCTGCTACTACTGAGCCACGGCGCACAACTTCAGAAATGACCTTGTGGGTAGGGTAGTATAATAGTTATAGTGTTGGACTATCCACCCAGAGGTCACAAGTTCAAATCCCAAAATGGCAAGTGACAAGCGTCTGTACCTCCCTGTTTCAAAGGCAACCAAACATTCTTGTCATCAGAATCACTTTTCAACAGAGAAGTTACTGTTGTCCAACCTGTACGCTGAGCTTCCCCCCAGCAGTGACACACTAACTTTGCAAAGGAAGCTAAGCCACATAGTTTGTAAGTTTCTGGGGCTGAAATGGTGGTCTCCGTGACAGCGGACTCTCTGATTATGCCGTCGTAATCCATTTGAAAGGCCCCGGAAGTTCCGGATGCGCAAAATCCGGAGCTTACGATCTGGTACGCCTTGACAGATCATCCGAACTGCCTGGACACTCAGTATTGCTGGTGCAAAGTTAGGTTATTTGACCAACAACTGCCCCGCAATTGCCCACGCAACTCTTACGGCTGGTAAAAGCAGGCGCAGGGCCTGCTTTCATCAGCATAAGGGTATATACATAAGGCTTAAATTAAACATTTAAAAATACAAAATAATGCACACACACACTAAATGAGTTTATGCAAATACTGGCCTGGATTAAGATGTTTAAAATTATTTATCAAAAAATTTAATTTTTATTGAGGTTGGTGCAATGAAGGGACTTATGAATAAAATTGCAATTCAGTACATTTATAATTATTAGAATTCTGTAAACTGTATAATTATTTGGGTATTCCATTGCATATCATATGGGGAGTCCCTTCGTAAAGGATTGCAATGGAATCCTCCTTTGTGATTGGAGGACGGGGTCCACGTGATCCCAGGGACGCTTCCGAACTGCCTGCGTCCCTGGGCCTTTACGCTGCCGTCCGCCTGGAGGTGCGAGACCGCAACTGTACGCAGCCTGGCTAACTGGAGGCAAGTTCGTAAATGTTTCGCGGGTCAGAGGCGTACTCCGGAGGTACACCTCCAACCACAATTTCTAGCCCTCTATGTTTGATTGCCAATCTGTGCTGATATGAGCCAGGATGGCAGGAGGGATGAATAATTAGTCTCAAGAGACCCTGGGCTCAAAACAGAAGGGAAAAAATGAGACGGGTTTCCCACTCCTAATTCCTAGCTATGTGGTAACTTTTCAGTCCCTTCCTACAAACTGAAAGGCGATAGGACAAGGAATTTGAGCTGGGTGGTAACAACAGAAAATTGGTGAATAGCAACAGAAACTTTTTCCTATGTGGAAGACAAGAGAGATATACTACTGCAGCTGAAAGAAAATCAAGTGAGGGCACACACGAGAATGAGGACATATACAACAGAATGAGAAAAGATCATTCGAGCACGCAGGACAGAAATTGCTTAAGCGGACAATGTACCAGGAGATACTGCCCCTAGGGATAGCAGTTTGCTAAAGAGATTGAACGAACGAGAAAGACAAAATGCTTACTGCACTCAATGCAGTATTTTAAGTATTACAACAAGGAGGTCAAGTCTGATTGTCTGGTCGGAAAAGAAAATATGATACGAGAACAGGGAAATTGGGAAAGGAGGAAAAAAAAGACAATTACAGCAGTGGGAAAAGACTTCATTAAAGGTGAACAGGCAGTGGAAACAGTATGGAGAGAAAAAAGGAACTGTAAAGGATACCAGTAAAGGTGATACTATAATGGAGAATAAGGAAATGGCAGATTTGCTAAATTAGTACTTCGTCTCCATTTTTACAGTAGAGGAAGAGGACAAGATGCCAGTGGTACAAGGGAACCTAAAAATAAGTCAAGAGCAGGACCGTATTGGATTTAATGCAAGTAAAAATGTAATGGAGAAATAAAGGGAGTTAAGATAGACAAATGTCCAGGACCTGATGGATTTTTTCAATATTTGTTCATGGGATGCGGGCGTTGCTGGCAAGGCCAGCATTTATTGCCCATCCCTAGTTGCCCTCGAGAAGGTGGTGGTGAGCCGCCTCCTTGAACCGCTGCAGTGTGGTGAAGGTACACCCACAGTGCCGTTAGGGAGGGAGTTCCAGGATTTTGACCCAGCGACGATGAAGGATCGGCGATATACTTCCAAGTCAGGATGGTGTGTGACTTGGAGGGGAACTTGGAGGTGGTGGTGTTTCCACCCTAGTGTATTGAAAGAAACAGGTGGGGAAATTACAGATACATTAGTCATAATTCTCCAAAGCTCTCTAGATTGGGGAATTGTGCCTTTATATTGGAATATTGCAAATTATTTAAACCATCAGTTGTGGGGAAGTTACTGGAATCAATGTCAGGGATAGAGTGACAGAGCTTTTGAACAATTATGAACTGATTAAAGAGAGTCAGCATGTATTTGTGAAGGGTAGGTTATGTCTGACTAATCTAGCTGAATTTTTTGAGAAGGTCATCAACAGGGTGATAGGGAGTGTCTGTGGATGTTGTTTACATGGACTTCTAAAAGCCATTTGATAAGGTTCCACACAAGAGATTAACAAATTTAAAGTGCACGGAATTGGAAGTAACCTTGTTACATGAGTTGCTATTTGGTTGGGAGGCAGGAGACAGAGAGCAGGGATTAAAGGGAACGTACTCGGATTGGTGGGTTGTAACAAGTGTTGCTCCCCAGGGATGTGTATTGAGGCCTCCACTTTTTACCATGTTTTTCAATGACTTGGATGAGGAAAGAGAGTTGTATATCCAAGTTTGCAGACAACACTTAGTTAGGTGGCACAGTAAATTGCACAGAAGGGAGCAGGAAGTTAAAAAGGGACATAGACATACTAAGTGAGTGGGCAAAACTATGTCTGATGGAAGTCAGGTGCAAGGTCATCCACTCTGGATCCAAGAAAGACAAATCTGAATATTTTCTGAATGGCAAGAAACTAGAAACTGTGGAGGAGCAAAGGGATTTGGGTATCCAGATACACAAACCATTAAAAGCTTGTGCACAGGTACAAAAAGTAATCAAAAATGCTGAGGGAATGTTGCCCTTTACCTCAAGGGGGATGGAATACAAAGGGAAGTAGGTTATGCTTCAGTTGTAGAGGCTTAGACACACCCCATCTGGAGTACTGCACACAGTTATAGGCACCGAACCTCAGGAAGGATATTTATGGCTGTGGAGGGGGTGCAGCACATATCCACCAGAATTATACCAGACCTTAAAGGGTTAAATTATGGAGAGAGTTTGCATAAACTTGGCTTATATTCCCTTGAGTTTAGAAGGCTGAGTGGTGATCTAATTGAGGTGCTTAAAATGACAAATAGATTTGATAGAGTAGATACAAAGCAGCTATTTTGTCTGGTGGAAGAATCTAAAACAAGGGTAAATAATCTTAAAATTGGAGCTAAGCCGTTCAAGAGTGAAATCAGGAAGCATTTGTCACACAAGGATTAGTGAAAATCTGGAATTCTCTCCTACAAAAGGCTGAGGTGCTGAGTCAACTGAAATTTTCACAACCAAGATCGACATACTTTTATTAGGGAAGGGTATTAAGGGAAATGGATCAAAAGTTGGGTAAATGAAGTTGAGATATAGATCAGCCATGATCTCATAGAATCACAGAAAGTTACAGCACGGAAGGAGGCCATTTCGGCCCATCGTGTCCGCGCCAGCCAGCAAAGAGCTATCCAGCCTAATCCCACTTCCCAGCTCTTGGTCCGTAGCCCTGCAGGTTAGAGCATCCCAAGTGCACATCCAAGTCCTTTTTAAATGTGGTTAGGGTTTCTGCCTCTACCACCCTTTCAGGCAGTGAGTCCCAGACCCCCACAACCCTCTGGGTGAAGAAATTTCCCCTCAAATCCCCTCTAAACCTTCCCCCAATTACTTTAAAAATACTCCCGGCAACATCCTTGTAAATCTCCTCTGTACCCTCTCTAGTGCAATCACATCTTTCTGTAATGTGGTGAGCAGAACTGCACGCAGTACTCTAGCTGAGGCCTAACTAGTGTTTTATACAGTTGAAGCATAACACCCCTGCTCTTGTATTCTATGCCACGGCTAATAAAGGCAAGCATTCCGTATGCCTTCTTAACCATCTTATCTACTTGGCCTGCTACCTTCAGGGATCTGTGGACATGCACTCCAAGGTCCCTTTGTTCCTCTACACTACTCAGTGTCCTATCATTTAATGTGTATTCCCTTTCCTTGTTAGCCCTCCCCAAATGCATTACCTCACACTTCTCCGGATTGAATTCCATTTGCCACTGTTCTGCCCACCTGACCAATTTATTGATATCTTCCTGCAGTCTACAGCTTCCTTCTTCAGTATCAACCACACAGCCGATTTTAGTATCATCTGCAAACTTCTTAATCAGACCCCCTATATTCAAGTCAAGATTGTTGATATGTACCACAAAAAGCAAGGGACCTAGTACTGAGCCCTGCGGAACCCCACTGGAAACAGCCTTCCAGTCACAAAAACACCCATCAACCATTACTCTCTGCTTCCTGTCTCCGAGCCAGTTTTGAATCCAACTTGACACTTTGCCCTGGATCCCATGGGCTTTTAACTTCATGACCAGTCTGCCATGTGGAACCTTATCAAAAGCCTTGCTAAAGTCTATATACACTAGATCAAATGCACTACCCTCATCTACCCTCCTTGTTACCTCCTCAAAAACTTCAATCAAGTTTGTCAGACACAATGTCCCCTTAACAAATCCGTGCTGACTATCCTTGATTAATCATGTCTTTCTAAATGAAGATTTATCCTGTCCTTCAGAATTCTTTCCAATAATTTTCCTGACACCGAGGTTAGGCTGACTGGTCTGTAATTATTCGGTCTATCCTTTTCTCCCTTTTTAAACAAGGGGTACCACATTAGCAGTCCTCCAGCACCACATCTGAAGCCAGAGAGGATTGAAAATGATGGTCAGGGCCTCTGCTATTTCCTCTTTTGCTTTGCTTAACAGCCTGGGATACATTTCATCCGGGCCTGGGGATTTATCTACTTTTAAAGCTGCTAAACCCCTTAATACTTCCTCTCTCACTATGTTTATTTCATCTAATATTTCACACTCCTCCCCCCAGATAGCAATGTCTGCTTCGCCCCTCTCCTTTGTGAAAACAGACGCAAAGTATTCATTAAGAACCCTACCGACGTCTCCCGCCGCCACACACACATTACCCTCATGATAGGCCCTACCCTTTCTTTAGTTATCCTCTTACTCTTAATATATTTAAAAAACATCTTTGGGTTTTCCTTGATTTTACTTGCCAAGAATTTTTCATGCTCTCTCTTTGCTTTATCATCATTTTTTATTGCACCCCTGCACTTTCTGTACTCCTCTCAAGATTCTGGAGTATTTAGCCCTCGGTATCTGTCATACACCTCCCTTTTTTTCTTTATCCTACCCTGCATGTCTCTAGACATCCAGGGGGCTCTAGATTTGTTAGTCCCACCTTTTTTCTTTAAGGGCACATGTTTGGTCTAAACCCTCCGGATCTCGTCCTTGAATGCCTCCCACTGCTCTGACACTGATTTACCTTCAAGTAGCTGTTTCCAGTCTACTATGGTTAAATCCCCTCTGAGCTTAGCAAAATTTGCTTTTCCCCAAATTTAGAATTTTTATTCCTGGTCTATCCTTGTCCTTTTCCATAACTACCTTAAATCTAACAGAATTATGGTCACTAGCACCAAAATGCTCCTCCACTGATGCGCCTTCTACCTGCCCATCTTTATTCCCTAAAACTAAGTCCAGAACCGTCCCCTCCCTTGTTGGGCTTGCTACATACTGGCTAAAAAAGTTCTCCTGGATGCATTTTAGGAATTCCACATCTTCTATACCTTTCACACTAATTTTATCCCAGTTAATATTGGGGTAGTTGAAATCCCCTACTATTACTGCCCTATAGTTTTTGCACTTCTCAGAAATTTGTCTACATATTTGTTCTTCTATCTCCCTCTCACTGTTTGGGGGTCTGTCGTACACTCCCAGCAGTGTGATCGCCCCTTTTTTGTTTTTCAATTCGACCCATATGGCCTCGTTTGATGATCCCTCCAACATATCATCCTCCTCACAGCTGTAATACTTTCTTTAATCAATACCGCGACCCACCTCCCTTTTTACCTCCCTCTCTATCCCGTCTGAAAATCCTGTAACCAGGAATGTTGAGCTGCCATACCTGCCCCTTTCAGCCACGTCTCTGCAATAGCTATAATATCATAGTCCCAAGTATCTACTTGTGCCCTCAGCTCATCTGCCTTGTTCGCTACACTCCTTGCATTGAAGTATATACCATTTAGTACAGGCAAACCTCCTTGTTGACTACTATCTAGCCCTTGATTCGTCCATCCTTCCAATTTACTTTCTATGTTTTTGTTTTCCAATTCCAGTTTTTCTTCCCTCCCTATTGACTCTATACTTAGGCTCCCATCCCCCTGCCAAGCTAGTTTAATCCCTCCCCAACAGCACTAGCAAACCCTCCCGCAAGGATATCGGTCCCGTTCCCGTTGAGGTGCAACCTGTCTGGCTTGTAGAGGTCCCACCTCCCACAGGAACGGTTCCAATTCCTCAGGAATCTAAAGCCCTCCCTCCTACACCATCTCTCCAGCCACGCATTCATCTGCTCTATCTTCCTATTTCTGAACTCACTAGCACGTGGCACTGGTAGTAATCTGGAGATTACTACCTTTGAGGTCCTGCTTTTTAACCTCTTTCCTAGCTCCCTAAACTCTGCCTGCAGGACCTCATCCCTCTTCCTACCTATGTCGTTGGTACCGATATGACCACGACCTCTGGCTGTTCACCCTCCCCCCTCAGAATGCCCTGCAGCCGTTCAGTGACATCCTTGACCCTGGAACCAGGGAGGCAACATACTATCCTGGAGTCACGTCTGCGGCCGCAGAAATGCCTGTCTGCTCCCCGAACTATTGAATCCCCTATCACTATTGCTCTCCCTCTCCTCTTCCCCCCCCCGCCTGTGCAGCTGAGCCTTCCATGGTGCTGTGGACTTGGCTCTGGCTGCACTCCCCAGAGGAACCATCGCCCTCACTAGTACTCCGCACCGAATACTGGTTGGTGAACAAGATGGGCTCAGGGGACTCCGGCACTACCTGCCTGGTCCTCCTCTTCTGTCTGACAGTCACCCATTCCCTCTCTGCCTGCACACTCTTAAGCTGCGGGGTGACCACCTCCCTAAACATGCTATCCACGTAGCTCTCAGCCTCGTGGATGCACAGCATCTAATTGAATGGCAGAACAGGCTCAAGGAGCAGAATGGACTACTCCTTTTCCTATGTTCCCAAGTATGGTAAGTGACCACCTAAGGAGCTATTGATAGGATAAGAAGGAAAGGTCATGTCTAAAATATTGGTAGTGAGGGAAAAACCTACTTGACCTCGTCCTCACCAATCTACCTGTCGCAGATGCATCTGTCCATGACAGTATTGGTAGCAGTGACCACCGCATAGTCATTGTGGAGACGAAGTCCCATCTTCACACCCTCCATCGTGTTGTGTGGCACTATCACCATGCTAAATGGGATAGATTCAGAACAGATCTAGCAACTCAAAACTGGACATCCATGAGGCGCTGTGGGCTATCAGCAGAATTGTATTCCACCACAATCTGTAACCTCATGGCTTGGCATATCCCTCACTCTACCATTACCATCAAGCCAGGAGACCAACCCTGGTTCAATAAGGAGTGCAGAAGAGCATGCCAGGAGCAGCACCAGGCGTACCTAAAAATGAGGTGCCGAACTGGGGAAGCTGCAACACAGGACTACATGCATGCTAAAAAGTGGAAGCAGCATGCTATAGACAGGGCTAAGTGATCCAACAATAAATGGATCAGATCAAAGCTCTGCTGTCCTGCCACATCCAGTCGTGAATGGTGGTGGACCATTAAACAACTAACAGGAGGAGGAGGCTCCACGAATGGACAAAAGAGCTGAATTCCAGAGGTGAGGTGCGCGTGACTGCCCTAGACATCAAGGCAGCATTTGTCAGAGTGTGGCATCAAGGAGCCCTAGTAAAACTGAAGTCAATGGGAATTGGGGGCAAAAACTCTCCACTGGCTGGAGTCATACCTAGCACAAAGGAAGATGGTTGTGGTGGTTGAAGGTCAATCATCACAGGCCCAGGACATCGCTGCAGGAGTTCCTCAGGGCAGTGTCCTAGGCCCAACCATCTTCAGCTGCTTCTTCAATGACTTTCCCTCCAACATAAGATCAGAAATGGGGATGTTCGCTGATGACTGCACAATGTTCAGCGCCATTCACAACTCCTCAGATAATGAAG
>CM059428.1:137708747-137768747 GCA_030390025.1 Squalus acanthias
CTAAGCTTACTCTTTACCAAGCCCTCAAAACTGTGGTGTTCTTTACCTCCCTCAATTTTTCCTTCTTCCAACAATTTTCAGGCTCCTAAAAACCAGCTTGGCATTGCCCAGTCACTACTACTTAATCTACTTTGTCTTTTTTCCACTTTCTCATGTCTGCAAAATTAGTTTTGGCCCTTCAACAACAACTTGCATTTGTATTGTGCCTTTAACGTAGTAAAACATCCCAAGGTGCTTCACAGAAGAGGTAGGTTTTAAGGAACATCTTAAAAGAGGAGAGAGAGAGAGACACAGAGGTTTAGGGCCGGAATTCCAGAGCTTAGGGCCTTGACAGCTGAAGGCACGGTGCCAATGGTGGGGCAAGGAAATCGGGGATGCACAAGATGCCAGAATTGGAGGAACAGAGTCCTCAGAGGGTTATAGGGCTGAAGGAGGTAATAGAGATGGGATGGGGCGAGGCCATGGACGGATTTGAACACAAGGATGAGAATTTTAAATTTGAGGCATTGGTGGACTGAGAGCCAATGTAGGTCAGCAAAACACAGGGTTGATGGGTGAATGGGACTTGGTGTGAGTTGGGATACGGGCAGCAGAGTTTTGGTTGAGCTGAAGTTTACAGAGGCTGGAAGATGGGAGGCTGGCCAGGAGAGCACTGGAATGGTAGAGTCTGGAGGTAACAAAAGCATGGATGAGGGTTTCAACAGCAGATGGGCTGAGGCAAGGGCAGAGATAGGTGATATTACGGAAGTGGAAGTAAGCGACCTTTGTGATGGAGAGGATATGGGGTCGGTAGCTCATCCGCTTTGATTTCTCAACAAGAAAACAAATTCTAGTCATACCAGTAGACTTCAGTTTTAGAAAGATACTAAAGTTTTCATTATTTAACTTAGTTAATTTATTCAGAGTACTACTACATTCATAAGAAGTTTCATTCATGACAAAAGTGGATCTGTTCTAACAAGCTTATCCACTAAGTAGCTGAACCATATAGACCTAGAACATCTATGGTTCAATCCCTGCTCTGTGATGAGTTAGATGATCTGAGCCAAGGTGGCAGTTAGGATACTGCTTCAGTCTCAGGACCCTTGATTGCAGGAAGGGAGAAAAAAAATTCTCAACTTCAACTGCTAGCCGGCAACCCTGAAATGCACAATGGACATTGGGTAAGGACAAGATCAGGTCAGTTGCCAAGAAACTTTAGGGTCACCAATGCCACTGGAATCATATCCATGCAAAATCTCAATGCTTTCAGGAGGAGAGAAGAAAATATGTACAAAAAGGTTAGTGTCCCTGTGATACCATGCTCATGGAACTGCAGAGAATGCATGTTTTAGAAAAATATGCAGCATCGTTTAGTACTCTCTCAATCTTTACTTTTAAAACCAAATCAGGAATGGAGCTAATTCATCTATCTATATTTAAAAGTCTTGTATCTAGCAATTCAGTCACACAAAAGCGTGACCCATGCAAAATCTGAGATAGTAATAGCTAATTGTATTTAAAGAATGAAACTTGAACCAAAGAAATGCAATTTAATAGATAACAAACCCAGCAACAAAGAGAAAGGACATTGCGTGTTACAGGGCGAGCCAGTCCCGTCCTTATAAAACAGCATTCTCCAACTTGCTGAGAGTAATGCTGTGGGAGCTGCAATTGTTTTTATAATTTCTATATTTTATAATTAGAACAAAGTTTCTCAGAACTGAATTGCTCTTTGTTAGCAATTAATTATAGTGCTTAATTTAGTACATTACAATTAAAGATAAACTGACAAATATATATGTAGCAGCTGCTTAACAAAAGGTTCTTCTAAAAGCAATACCACCCCCTTCACTCACTCTAGACGCCTCATTCCCAATTACAGATTGCAAATTTCAATCATAGCATATGCAAAAGCTACTGTCTCACCAACAAACTACAAAATAGCATATGTGGAAAATTTGAACAAGTAGCAATTTTTACTTTTGTACGAGATCTGCTATAATCTTAAGCTTACAATCTATATTCAGGAATGGGGAAGTGTTGATACAACAGTTAAATACAAGTTTTATTTAAAAAACCAAGGAGGTTGCGACAGAGCATCCTCGCATGCAGCAAAGTTTTCAGTATTAAATGTGTGACGCGATCAAGAATACAGAAATCTGTAATTCTTCATCTGTCAACTTTTTAATCTGCTTGTTTATTTGAACTTAACGATGTACTGAAGGGGCCCAGCTTCTGTTGTAATACTCGCAACAACAAAAAACAATCAATTTGAACCTCAGTTTTCAGAACTTGTTAAAAAAACCTCAAAAATAGTAACATACCAAGAAATAATTCTGATGATCATTAGATTTTCATATATTCGCTGCTTAATAAATGGAATTTATAATGTGTGGTTTCAACAGCAGACATCAGTGCTTTGTTTTTTAACAAAATAATTTTTAAAATTCACGATCTATGAAAAACATCTGTTGAATCTTGCAGATCGATCTGTAATTATATTATTCTGTCTGGATGCCTTAAAAATATAAACAGTCTTCCTAACCCAACGTAAAAATATCCTTTCACAGCTCAAAAGGGGCTCACTGCATAGTTTTGTACTGTGGTATTGTCTTCCTGTGATCACATTACGGTAGCCCAAACCTCCAAGTACCAGAATCGTTGTACAACTGATCAATTACAGCTGTTGATTCAGTGATTGGAACTCCTCCACATCTGCTTCTTGCTTAGTTAGTTAATGGTTCACTTCCAGGTCCTAAAAGAACTGCAGTTTTTTTTCCAGACAGTGTCTAACCCTATCTATGCTGCCCTTACACTGCCTGTCTTGTTCAGTTTTGTCACTCAACATACAATGCAAATCCAAGTGACTCACATCTGCCACTGATCGACCCAATTCGTGAGCAATCTTTTCCCATCGACCTGGAGTACCCCCTGGGAACTTAACCATACTTCTCGTCAGCTGGCTGAGGTCCTCTTCTGTCCACTCAGGTGCCTGTAATAATGTCCAAAATAACAGGGGGAAAAAGTGTCATATAAAATGAATTAAACCCTTCAAAAAACATGACAGAAACAGAAGCTGTTTCTAAAGATAATACTTTATTTACACAAATAGCCCAATGCAAAAATACTATCTTAAGAATTAGTATCATACAAAAAAACCATTTAAGCTTGGTAAATCAGCACGTGCAGATTTTGCGTTTTAAAAAAATCCATCATGAAACATCACCAATAGAATGTTAAAAAAATTAATCCCTGAAGATATAAATACTTTATATATAATAATCTCTGACCCTAGTAATGAACAACCATGCATCATGGGGTTTGTATTACTAAGCCGTCAGTGCAGAGTGCAGTCACAGAGGTGAGTGACCCTAGGGACCATCTCCACAGCTACCGCAAAGCCTCTTGCTGACACTAATCCTCCCTGTCATTCTCCCACTGTGCTCAAACCACACTGACATCCGCCTGCTGCACTGCAAGCTTAACGGGGCCTTCCTGACTTTTTCACTGCTGCCCCTAATCAATGGTTCAAACATGCTCCTTTCACCATGTCCAAATGGCAACTTCAGTCATAATCAAAGCGCACTACCCTGTAAAGGGTTTCTCGACAGGCCTAGCCATTTGCATTAATTTGCAAAGCAAACTATGTTATTCAGTGGGTTCTGTACTGCTGCTATCAAGAATGTTCCCTGAAGCAGATAAGTGGGCATAAATATGACCTGCCACTTAAACCCAGTAAACAATTGCCAAAATGCGATCAATGTTTTGGCTCTTTCACTTCTTCCTCTATATTAAAAGTCTTTTGCCTCCTAAAAAAATTGTAACAATAATTTAGCAAAACCGCACCTATTTTCAGAATGTCTATGATTGTGCCCTAAACTACATTAAGAACAATTAAAGCAATTTTTTTCTTAAATAACTGAATTCGATAACTTTCCTGATTGAAAGCATGTAACAAGAACAGAAGTCTTTGTGGAGCAATTCTTAGCCACTTCAAAATTTTACTTTAAAATTGATAAAAACAGTACATGTGAATTGGGGATAAGATTCTGAAAGTCTCCTAGATACAATCACTAAACTATTCTATAGTTATCTTAGAATCATGTACGCAGCGTTGTAAAACCACCCACAATTCCGATTTTTTTTTTAAATTGAGGAGACCCCATATTAGAACCAAAAACTTGATGAACCTTTTTTTTTTTACAGAATAACTAGAAAATTATAGTTTAACAGTTCACAAATGATATCCAAAAATGCACTGTAAATGTATTTCCAAATCTTCAAACTTTTGAGGAAAGTAATCAAAGAATTGAAGTAATGCTGCACAAAATATGCAGCTCTTAAAGTCATTAGAAAACTGTGACAATCACATTTAAACAAAATTTTGACCCGAGGGGTTTTTCTGAAAGGTTCAAGTCATTCTACAGCTGTTCATTGATATTTTGAATAACAGCTACAATTCCTTAAAAGACTTTGTATTTATTCCATAACATTAAATACTGTAGTTTCATTTTTATCAGGTTAACCCTTACCCGGTTTGCACTGCTGCTCAGATTATATTTGAATTGCACTGATATGAACTGAATTCAATCTCTCTAATGTTTACACTGCACCTTTGCCCCAAACTCAGGTCATATCACACAGTATCAAATTACACTCCAGCACATGTGCTCAATGCAAAGTGGGGCCAGAGTGGAGCAGGAATTCAAAGCAGACATGTTTATAACAGCTGAATTTCAAGTTAGTCATTATGAGCGGCTTTAAACAAGCATCAAATTTGAGGGTTTCTGTTGCAATCAAAGATCTCAGTACATTAATTCTTAGCTGAAGCACTTTCAAAGCATGTTAATCAAAATCTAACATAAATTGGTCAGTTAGCTTTTTCAGGTTGTTGCAGCAGTAAACCAATTGAAACAATTTTCAAGCTAGTGTTCCTTACCTGCTACTAAAATACAAAATCAGTTTTGTAATCTTCAGCAATTATAAAGTGGTACAGATATTGCCATTCCTACAGTCCATACTAGCATTCTTATATGCTATGTTCTACTATATTTTAGCCAAAGTAATGCATGTTCCATGATCCCCTTATATCCGAAGCAACGTATACTACCACAAAACCAATTTTAATTAGCAAAAATTCTCATTTTAAGCAGATGTACAACATTTCAGTAATTTTACAATTGCCAGCGTCTACTACACATTAATAAATGGCAGAAAATTGCCTATTGGCAAGCAGGCCATTAAGTTTGTAATATTATAGCTAATTAAAAGATTCCAACTCAAGAGTGGCATTTCAGAATTATTAGTTAATATATCAAACGGAACCTGAACAATCAGGGTCAAGTTGTATAGGCCTTTCACCAGCACAAACTATATTTGCATTTCATCAAAATAGATGTTGAATGCCTTTAGCTTAAATTAGTGTGAACACCATCAATTAATTAGCTTTGTAAAAGCTACATTTCATGCTTGCTTTACATTCTGGGAATTGATTAAAAACAAACAATGCAATTTAACTGGAATTTTAGCAAATATATTTTCATTCCTGAAAGGAAAAAATGATTCCCTGCCACCCCCCCAAAAAAAAAATCAATATTTAAAGCTAGCTAAAATAGAACCAGAATGTTATGACACACTGAGGGTTCTTTAAAATCACAACTACCAAGTAACAAGTTAACCAAGGACCGACACAATGTGCTGCAACCCATCCTAAGTGATTAATTAAAAATTCCACAGAAACAGCCAACTGTGTCTCCAGACAGAATGAATGAATACTGCAGCACAAACTCCTTAAAATCAGGAGTTAAATAAGTTTTCAAGGTGTTAATTGCATGAGCAGATTCTCCCTGGTTTAGCACTGAACCAAGCATAGCTATTACAGTCAACTGGAAGCATAAGCATGCTGTTTTGTTGTTGAAAACCATGCATCTCCCAATTTTTTTTTGGAACCAAGACCCAAAAATCCATCCCTGCAGTACATCAAAGTAATGGCAGATGCCACATGGCGAGGAGACAGCTGTCATTACTACGTTTGCATTCTAATGCGACAGTAGCCTGCTCAGATATGTGACCTAAACCCAATTAAATGTTTCCAGAACACAATCTCTGCACTGATGGAGGCTAGGTTTACATTCACTACAAATGCCTCGGCCATATTAAAAAGCATTACTTATTGCATTTAGGCAATTTAAAATAAAACACCAATTCATAAAAGCAGCACGGTCTTGCTTTATATACTACATAGGTCTGTTACCCCTCCTCTATTTGAAACATTTTGTAGGTGGCACACAGAAGATACTGTTTACCCCATTAGGAAAATTACATTTTACTTATTTAAACTATTTTTAATAAACCATATATATTATTGATAATGTTTTGGTTTTAGAGACTGATAATGATAAGAACTATTTTAAACTGGATCTTAATATACTGTAGTATATCTTAGAATACTGACCAGCTTATTTGGTTTTTCAGACAATATTTAAAATATTTTTTTTCCTTTTTTTGAAAAAAACTTTACCAGAATATTTGGCTCTTAAACTTCTCAGACCAGTGAAAGTTTATATATTGCAAGTTTCAAATTAAATTTGGTACTCAAAGGATTAGTATTACTCAATAAAATCAGGATCTGAGAGTCTAAGGTCTGTAGCCACAGGGAGTCCCAATGGGCCTTAAAAAACTGATTGAGACAAAAATGAAAATCATTAAAGGATAACAGAAAAATTGATCATAAAAACATTTGTGGAAACTGTATACCTTAGATCAAGCAGCTGCTGTACACATTCAACTAAATAAGCACAAGTTCATTAGGTGCTCAAAATATAGAAAGAGCCCACATATACTTCTTTGCAGGAGCCTGCTAATAATTTCAACAATGGGATTATTTCAAAAAGTGCATAATATTGCAGGACGATTTCTAATCTCAATTCTCACTATGCATACTGGAACCATACCAACTGGATCCAGTACCACACTGACGGCTGTCTCTATTTTCACTACATTCAAGCTGAAGTGAATGTAGTGGTTCGACAATGACCGTTGCAACTGGATTGGGAAGGTTAAAAAGAAAATCAGCCACTGCTCCCGCTCCTGACCACAAGACAGCAATCTTTTCTGTACACGTGATGGGATTCAGTTATGCTATAACACTCCCTCACCCTGTGCTCAAATAAGCAGACAACACTCACTCTAAAGCCAACTTCAGCAGGTACTGGAAGGGCTACAGATGCTATGGAACTCTACCCCTGAAGAATTAATGTCTTCAAGGAGAGCAAGAGAGAAGATTGAAAAATGAGTAAATAAAGCATTAAGAACAAACTTGCTTTTGCATAGCTCTTTTCACCTTTCAGGATACCCCAAAGTGCTTTACAGCCAACAAATTACTTTTGAAGTGTAGTCACTGCGGTTTGATAAGCAAACGCAGCAATGTTTTTGGTGATGTTGGTTGCGGCATAAATATTGGCCAGGACACCAGAAAAACTCCCGTTCTTCTTTCAGTCATCCAGATTTTTCATCCACTTGAGGGGGCAGATGGAGTTTAATGTCCTATCTAAAAAGGTGGCACCTCCGACAATGCAGAGCGCCCTCAGTACTGCATTGAAGTGTTAGCCTAGATTTGGTGAAGATAGAAAATGCTGGAAATACTCAGGTCAAGCAGCATCTGCGAAGAGAGAAACAGAATTAACGTTGCAGGTTGATGAGCTTTCGTCAGTTCTGACAAAAGGTCATCGACCTGAAACGTTAACTCGGTTTTTCTCTCTCCAGAGATGCTGCCTGGCCTGCTGAGTATTTCCAGCATTTTCTGTTCTTATTTCAGATTTCCAGCATCCGCAGTATTTTGTTTGTGTGTTATATGCTGAAGACCTGGAGTGCAGCTTGAACCCACCGCCTTCTGACTCAAGAGCAAGAGTGCTACCACTGTGCCAAGTCCACCGCTAACTATAGATTACAGACGAGGGTTTCAAGAGGCAGAATTTAGAGCAGTAAAAAAAAGGCAGTAAACTGATGATAACCTGGAATAAAAATCATATTTTTCACTGCTTTATTGTTCAACATTATACACTGCAAATTGATTCGCATTGCAGCTTGTATTGGATTACCAACGATCACTAGTTATATTCTAAAGGCAAAATGCTAATTGGTCTCCTAAATACAAATATTAAAATTATAGTCACAGAATTTTACAGCACAGAAACAGAGCAATTGCAAATGCATGATCCAAAATAAAAACTAGCACACACTTTTTGCCAAGGATTTTCTGATTGCATTTATATTGAGAGTTCTGTTGTTTACTAGGTCAAATCTGCATAACCCTTGTGATGTGCAATTGGGCTGAAAAATATTGGTGACTTAACGAAAGGTTTGCTCTGGTGTAGAAAAAGATTCATCCTGTTGTTCAAATAACAGTAGTTTAGAAAGTAGAGTATTTTTCTTCCTACTGTGTTTTAAGATGGTATTCCCTATTAGCATATATTTGAACACTCTGCCTGACTCACTATGCTAAACATCACTCCACTATTTAAGAATGGCAAGAGAGATAAACTGGGAAATTATAGCCCTATTAGTCCAACGTCAGTTTGGGGGAAGTTACTAGAATCTGTTATTAGGGACAGCGTGAGTGAGCATTTGAACAAATGAGGTGATCAGAGAGCGCTAACATGGATTTGCAAAAGGTAAGTCGTGTCTAATGAACCTAAATGTTTTGAGGAGGTAACGAACATGGTCGATAAGTGAGTGTCTATGGATATAATTTATATAGACATACAGAAGGCATTCGACAAGGTTCCACATAAGAGACTTAACAAAAATGAGCGCATGGAATTGGAGGCAACCTATTGGCTTGGATCGGGAATTGCTTAGGAGGAAGGAGACAGAGAATAGGGATAATGGGTATGTACTCAAATTTGGCAGGATGTGACTAGTGGTGTCCCCCCAGGGATTTCTACTGGGGCCACAGATTTTCACTTTATTTATAAATGACTTGGATGAAGGAATAGAGAGCGTATATCCAAGTTGCAAAGGGACACTGATAGATTGTGAGTGGGCAAAGCTGTGGCAGATGGAGCTCAATGCAATAAAGTGTGAAGTCATTTACTTTGGACCTAAACAAGATAGATTCTCTAAATGGCGAGAAGTTAGGAACTGTGGATGAGCAGAGTGATTTAGGGATCAAGAACAGAAATTGCAAAACGCTAGTGGACAGGTACAAAAAATAAATGAAAAGGCTAATGGAATGTTGGCCTTTATCTTAAGGCGGCTGGAATACAAAGGGGTGGAAGTTATGCTATAGCTGTACAATGCTCTGGTTAGATCCCATCTGGAGTACTGCATTGTGTTCTGGGCAGCAGACCTCAGGAAGGATATAATGGCCTTCAAGTGAGTGCCGTGCAGATTCACCAGAATGAAACCTAGGCTAAAAGGGTTAAATTATGAGAAATAACAGAAAACGCTGGAAAAACTCAGCAGGCCAGGCAGCATCCATGGAGAGAGAAACAGAGTTAACGTTTCAGGTCGAAGACCTTTCATCAGAACTGGAAATAGCAGGAAATGAAATAGATTTAAGGCAAGGATAAAGCTGGGAAAAGGGGGAGGGGATGAAAGAACAAAAGGAGAGATTAAGAGATGATCAAGGCAAGAGGTGGTGTTAATGTGACAGGTTGAGGCTAAAAGAAGTGTGAAATGCACTGGCAGAATGAAGGACAGCTGCCAGCTTCTAGGAGGGAAAAAAAAATAATAAAAATAAATAAAAAATTAAAAAAAGGGGGGGGGCAAACAAAAGGGTGGATGAAAAAAATAAAATATAAATGTGATAGGGGCTGAGGTTATGATCTAAAATTGTTGAACTCGATATTGAGTCCAGAGGGCTGTAGCGTGCCTATACGAAAGATGAGGTGCTGTTCCTCGAGCTTACGCTGCGCTTCCGTGGAACAGTGTAATAGGCCGAGGACGGAGGTCAGAGTGGGAGTGGAGCGGAGAATTAAAGTGACAGGCGACTGGGAGCTCGGGGTCCCCCTTACGGACTGAACGGAGGTGTTCCGCAAAGCGGTCACCCAATCTGCGTTTGGTCTCCCCAATGTAGAGACCACCACATCGTGAGCAGCGAATACAGTATACTAAATTGCAGGAAGTACAAGTAAATCGCTGTTTCACCTGGAAGGGGTGTTTGGGGCCCTGGACAGTGGGAAGAGGGGAGGTATAAGGGCATGTGTTGCATCTCCTGCGCTTGCACGGGAAGGTGCCGGACGAAGGGGAAGGGGTGCTGGGGGTGGTAGAGGAGTGGACTAGGGTGTCGCGGAGGGAGCGGTCCCTGCGGAATGCTGAGAGGGGAGGTAAGGGGAAGATGCGTTTGGTGGTGGGATCACGCTGGAGGTGGCGGAAATGGCGGAGGATGATCCGTTGAATGTGGAGGCTGGCGGGGTGAAAGGTGAGGACAAGGGGAACTCTATCGTGGTTCTGGGAGGGAGGGGCAGGGGTGAGGGCAGAAGTGCGGGAGATAGAACGGACACGGTCGAGGGGAATCCCCGGTTGAGGAAAAAGGAAGACATGTCGGAAGCACTGGTATGGAAGGTGGCATCATCAGAGCAGATGCGGCGGAGACGGAGAAACTGGGAAGAATGGAATAGAGTCCTTCCAGGAGGCGGGGTGGGAGGAAGTGTAGTCCAGGTAGCTGTGGGAGTCAGTGGGCTTGTAGTGAATGTTAGTCAATAACCTATCCCCAGAGATGGAGACGGAGAAGTCGAGGAAGGGAAGAGTCGGAGATGGACCATGTGAAGGTGAGGGAAGGGTGGAAATTGGAAGCAGTGAATGAAATGTTCTAGTTCAGGGCGAGAGCAGGAGACGGCACCGATACAGTCATCAATGTACCGGAAAAAGAGATGAGGGAGGGGACCCGAGTAGGACTGGAACAAAGAGTGTTCCACATATCCCACGAAAAGGCAGGCATAGCTAGGACCCATGCGGGTACCCATAGCAACACCTTTAATTTGGAGGAAATGGGTGGAGTCAAAGGAGAAGTTGTTCAATGTGAGAACAAGTTCAGCCAGGCGGAGGAGGGTGGTGGTGGATGGGGACTGGTTGGGCCTCTGTTCAAGGAAGAAGCAGAGCGCCCTCAGGCCATCCTGGTGGGGAATGGAGGTGTAGAGGGATTGTACCTCCAGTGAAAAGGAGGCGGTTGGGGCCGGGAAACTGGAAACTGTTAAAATGGCGGAGGGCGTCGGAAGAGTCGCAGATGTAGGCAGGAAGAGACTGGACAAGGGGAGAAAAAAGTGTCGAGATAGGAAGAGATAAGTTCCGTGGAGCAAGAACAGGCTGAAACAATGGGTCTACCAGGGCAGTCCTATTTGTGGATCTTGGGAAGGAGGTAGAAGCGGGCTGTGCGGGGTTGGGGAACTATGAGGTTGGCGAATAATTATGAGAATAGGTTTCAGAGACTAGGGTTGTATTCCCTTGAATATAGAAGATTAAGAGGTGATCTAATTGAGTTGTTTAAGATGATTAAAGGAGTTGATAGGGTAGATAGAGAGGAAGTATTTCCTCTGGTACAGTGGGCGAGTTCCAAACAAGGAGGCACAACCTTAAAATTAGAGCTAGGCCATTCAGGGATGATGTCAGGAAGCAATTCTTCACACAAAGGGTAATTGAAATCAGAACTCTCCCCCAAAAAGCTGTTGAGGCTAGGTCAATTGGAAAATTTAAAAACTGAGACTGCTAGATTTTTGTTAGGTAAAGGTATTAAGGGTTACGGAATCAAGACAGGTAGATGGAGTTAAGATACAGATCAGCCATGATATAATTGAATGGCGGAAACAAGCTCGGGGACTGAATGGCCTATTCCTGTTCTCATGTTCCTGTCAAACATATATATATTTTTTTTTAAAGCCCAGTGCTCCCACAACAATATTTTTCCTCATTTTAGATAGGAGCTGAAACAACCTACCTATAAAACCATTCCTCATCACTCACTGTTTTTAAGACTTCTTTCAGGCACAGATCAGTCACAATAGTGCGTTGTTAGTATAATTATGGTGTTCACCGCCACTCTTTGCCTCTAGTTCCAGACAATCAGACCCAGAAAGCAAGGGTGGCGAGTACAGGTCAGTGATTTAAATATATTAACCATATATGTAAAGTTACAAAAAGTTAAAATAATTTGAAAATGAATGATGTAGGGAACAGCATTTATTTCATAGGTATGTACATAGAAATCAAGTTACAAAGTCTTATACAATCATTACTGATCGGCTCAAATGATGAGCAGCACAGAAATAAAACGATCACCCAAATTTTTCCTTTTCAAAGCAAAATCTGGAATTTTTTCCCCCAGAGATTTAAAAAAAGTATTATTACTGCTTTGAACCACCAGCATTTGTGAGGTCATTTGACTTTGAAAGGAATAATTCCAGGGTGGGATCCGACAATGATCCCTGCATAAGTATAAAAACTCCCATGGTGACTGATCTCCTGTTTAAGGTGACCATTTTCATAACAACTTATATCCATATAGCTCTGTTAACAGTGAAACTTTCCAAGGTGCTTCACTCATTTCTTCTTCAGCAACAGCTGCCAGCCTCCATCTCCCACCAACATATATATATGTAAATGGAGCAATCCTATTTCTTGTTTTTTTTCTTAAAAAGGCACTTCTTTCAAATACAATAGCAAAATACTGCAGATGCTGGAAATCTGAAATAACAGAAAATGCTGGAAGCACTCAGCAGGCCAGGCAGCATCCATGGAGAGGGAAACAGAGTTAACGTTTCAGGTCTGTGACCCTTCATCAGAACTGGAAAAGGTTCTCGCACCTCTGCTCTCGCCCCTTCCCCTCCCTTCCGGAACCACGATAGGGTTCCCCTTGTCCTCACCTTTCACCCCACCAGCCTCCACATTCAACGGATCATCCTCCGCCATTTCTGCCACCTCCAACGTGATTCCACCACCAAACGCATCTTCCCCTCACCTGCCCTTTCAGCATTCCGAAGGAACCGCTCTCTCCGCAACACCCTGGTGCACTCCTCAATCACCCCAGCAGCACTCTCCCTTCGCTCGGCACCTTCCCGTGCAAGCTCAGGAGATGCAACACATGCCCTTTTACCTCCTCCCTTCCCACTGTCCAGGGCCCCAAACACCCCTTCCAGGTGAAACAGCGATTTACTTGTACTTCTTGCAATTTAGTATACTGTATTCGCTGCTCACGATGCGGTCTCCTCTACATTGGGGAGACCAAAAGCAGATTGGGCGACCGCTTTGCGGAACACCTCCGTTCAGTCCGTAAGGGTGACCCCGAGCTTCCAGTCGCCTGTCACTTTAATTCTCCGCTCCACTCCCACTCTGACCTCTGTCCTTGGCCTCTTGCACTGTTCCAATGAAGCTCAACGTAAGCTCGAGGAACAGCACCTCATCTTTCGATTAGGCACTTTACAGCCTTCTAGACTCAACATCGAGTTCAACAATTTCAGACTATAACCCCTACCCCCATTTTTCAGGGGCTGTTGATGATTCTGCCATCCCCATTTGCAACATTTAATCTCTCCTGCCTCCTACTTCACCTGACGAAGGAGCAGCGCTCCGAAAGCTTATGATTTCAAATAAAACTGTTGGACTATAACCTGGTGTTGTGCGACTTCTCACATTTGTCCACCCCAGCACAGACTATTCATTCAGTTCCTTCCTCCCCTCCCCCTTTCCCTGCACCTGCTTAAAACCTGTTACATCTCTAACCTTTTCCAATTCTGATGAAGGGTCACAGACCTGAAACGTTAACTCGGTTTCTCTCTCCACAGATGCTGCACTTCTTTCAAATGTTGTTTCATTTGTATTCACAAGAATTAATAATGTTTCCATTAGGCCAACAGAAAATTATAATTTTTTAAAAATCTGGCAAACACCATGTGATGCCTTCAGACCTTTTCACACAAATTGGAGATGAGAAATACACTCGCATACACTTTGGTGTCTTCCTGCTATTAATTACGGAACCCAAGAAATGCCTTGAAAAAGTACTTGTGCTTGTTGAATTAAGTTTGTAGAGGCACATTACGCAAGCAGCAATTTGTTTGGGCAAACCTACAGTTTTGGTGTCCATACTTAAGAAAAGACATACTTGCTCTCGAGGCAGTACAAAGAAGGTTCACTCGGTTAATTCCGGGGATGAGGGGGTGGACATACAAGGAGAGGTTGAGTAGATTGGGACTCTACTCATTGGAGTTCAGAAGAATGAGAGGCGATCTTATTGAAACATATAAGATTGTGAAGGGGCTTGATCGGGTGGACGCGGTGAGGATGTTCCCAATGATGGGTGAAACTAGAACTAGGGGACATAATCTTAGAATAAGGGGCTGCTCTTTCAAAACTGAGATGAGGAGAAACTTTTTCACTCAGAGAGTAGTGTGTCTGTGGAATTTGCTACCCCAGGAAGCTGTGGAAGCTACTTCATTAAATAAATTTAAAACAGAAATAGACCGTTTCCTAGAAGTAAAGGGAATCAGGGGTTACGGGGAGCGGGCTGGAAATTGGACATGAGTTTGAGTTCGGATCGGTCAAGGCCCTGTGGGTGGCGGAGCGGGCCCAGGGGCCGAGTGGCCTGGTCCTGCTCCGACTTCTTGTGTTCTTTAGAGTTGAGGTTGGATCAGATCAGCCATGATCTTATTGAATGGCGGAGCAGGCTCGAGGGGCCGATTGGTCTACTCCTGCTCCTATTTCTTATGTTCTTATACAGACTTTAGACACTATATGCTATATAGTGCGATATAAGCTAACTCATGCAAGGGCCAACTCCAACAAATGATCTAACATAACATTTGACAAACTGATGAGGTTTACTCATACTTTAGAACTATTAACGCCCCATTCATGATGCACCAAGCATGCAGTATCCAGTATGTTTGAGCATAATGCTAGCTGGCAACCATGGTTGCATTTACTTATTCTCAAATCAGATCAAGCTTTGCCTTCTATGCATTTAAAAAAATACACACCACTCTGCTCACCAGCCTCCAATTGCCAGTGACATGTTTAATGTTACGAAAGAGGCAAAAAGCAAGATCATTTCTAATTTTTGAAATTTAAAGCTGGCAAGGTTTATGCTTTCAGTGTAGCAAGTCAGCTGTGCAGCAGTGTAGTCATACTGTAGCTGCTACATAACATTAGGACACCTCTTCCAAGTGATCACACTACTCTTGCCAAACAGAGAAATCAATAGCATTATATACTCTGTTATATAACTCTGTTTCTCTCTCCACAGATGCTGCCAGCCCTGCTGAATATTTCCAGCATTTTCTGTTTATATTTCAGATTTCCAGTATCCGCAGTATTTTGCTTTAGCATTACATACGACATGTTTGGCGTTGGCGTAGTGCAAAAGATCATACCTCAAACATGCAGTATACTGGGCCATAAACCACCTAATTACTCTTTTCTACATGCATTTTTAAAAATTTGATTAAAAAACTAGCCAAATAACCAGTCGGAAAACCAATTTTTAAATGAGGTACAGGTTTATCCATGAAAATGGCCACTTCTCTTTGCAAATAGACTTTATATTTGACTAAATGCCTACAGGTACATAGGAGCAGTTAAGCAAGTGAACATATTGATGCATGTTTGACTAATAAATTTAACCTGGTAAATTCCACAAAATGAATGTAGTTCCTGTGAAATGATAAATGATACAACTACCCGAAAAAGCAATTAACCCAGTTAAAAGACTGCCCAACATTAAGAGACTTCAGTACCTGCAGGGTAATTTGTTAGTTATTTCGAAAATTTATTCTTGACAACTGCAATAGAAATGTAATTATATTTAATTAGTTCACAAGCCAGGTGAACCACAAATACATTTGTAGGCAAACAACTACAGTTTGATTGGTGCTCTGAACTGGAATATAAAGAACCACAAATAATTCACAACTGTATCTGGGAGGTCTTTTGTGGTATGAATCAAGCCCCTGAAACTTCTAACACACTGAAAATTTTCCAAATATATTTGGAAAACTAAAAGCAAAACAACATACAACAATAACCTTAAAAGGAAAATCCAGTTCACCGAGTAGCTGAGTTGTAACAGCCAGTTCAAATTTAATCCCCATTCTGCGCTAAACCAGCTGATCTCAGTAGGATGGCAGCAGGAATGCTGCAAATCCTGGGTTAGGGAGGAAGGGGAGAAGAAAAATAATGTCCATGGTTCCCGGTTGCTTTCAAATCATCCTGCTGGAAGTGCATGTGTGGAGATTCGATGGGACAGACTTGGCTGTGATCTCCGCATTGCCAAAAAGCATACTGAGACAGTGTCATGAAGTTCACACATGAATAATGACCAATTGGGCAAGGTAATAAAAGAAACTTGGTGCCTACAGAAATCAAAACACAGCAAGAGTCAATAACTTCAGGAGAAAGTGGAGAAATAGGCGAGAACATTTAAAAAACACAAAATCAACCTTCACATCATTAAAAATGTCAATAAATGCTTTAGAATACCAAGACTAGTACACATTTTTACATACTGATTACAATGATAACTACTTAGTCTATATGAAATGATAAATATCACCAAATGATGCTCAAATAGATGTGAGGAAATACCAGTTGTATGTTTTTTTAACTATTAAAATCAACAAAACCTCCAGAGGAACATAATTTTCAAACACTGGTTATTTTATTAGTGTTTAACAATTTTCAGTAATCCAATTAAATAGGTACATCATTTTTTAATTATTGGGAATAGTTCCTATAGTTCCTTCCATCAGGGTTGCAAAAACCAAATACATTTCAGAACAAGATCAAGGTTTAAATTGAACTTGAGTATTTAACACAGGTTTAAGTGGCCTAAAATTATATTAATACAGCTGTATACTATGAAACATCACACTTGCTAAGCAATGGTTGCACAAGGTGAGTTAATGATACCACGTATATCGTGGTAGCTAAAGTTAGATATTAATTAATGAGAAGACATGCATATAATGTGAAATTTTACCAGATTTATGACCATTTTGGAATAAGACATAACCAAATGGTGAAAATCCAGAAACATGGTTAAAATAAATACTCCATTATACATGTGTATTAATGCTCCTAATTGCCACGACATTCCCTTGAGTTTTTCTCTTTTAAAGAAACTTCCCCTCAAATCACACAATGATTCAAGGTACGCATCTAAAAACAAAAGCTTTGGTAAACAGTTTAAGACAAATAGGAAATGCATTCATTTTAGGTTTATATGGTTTATGGCAAATTATATCTAATGCCTCTCTAGAATACAGACTTATCTTTAGAACATCAACATTTAAAGTGAAAGAAAACGGCTTTAGCCTGTTTGCCAACTCCTGTCAAATTTGATTGCTTTGATCTATTATTCATTGGAGTATCAGTTTTGCACCCAGAAGCTAAATTCTTGTATGACAGTGTTAGCATTTTTTCCCCAGTTTGTTTTATCCATCGTACTCTCTTTTGTGATAGCCACCTTTAGTGACAGCATTCCATCAAACAGACATCCAAGTCTTGAATTAAGATTTAATTGTGTAGAAGTGCTTCAACATTTTGGTGTAAATATGTATTTTCCATTTTACATACATTTGTCTTTAATGAAGGAATAGATCACAAAGGGAATTTCTCTTTAATGAAGTCCGATACATTTTCACTACAATGCATTCCAGAAATATCAATAAAATCTAGAGCTTTCTCACGAGAAAATAACTACAACATCCTCAGCACGGTTTCCAGCACATCTCACAAATATCATATTTCCCAGTGTTTTCTAGATGCAAGTTTTCACAAGGCGTTCTAAAGCAGAGACAACTTTGCCCTCAAGAATTTCAGCTCAGAAATTCAAGTCAGAACATAAGAAATAAGAGTAGGCCATTCGGCCCCTCGAGCCTGCTCCACCATTCAATAAGATCATGGCTAGTCATCCACCTCAACTTTACTTTCCTGCCCGATCTCCATATCCCTTGATTCCCCTAGAGACCAAAAATCTATCTATCTCAGGTTTAAATATACTCAAAGACTCAGCATGCACAGCCCTCTGGGGCAGAGAATTCCAAAGTTTCACAACCCTCTGAGGGAAGAAATTCCTCCTCATCTCAGTCTTAAATGGCCTCCCCTTATCCTGAGACTATGCCCCCTAGTTCTCGACACTCCAGCCAGGGGAAACAACTCTCAGCATCTACCCTGTCAATCCCCTTCAGAATCTTGTATGTTTCAATGAGATCACCTCTCATTCTTCTAAACTCCAGAGAGTATAGGCCCATTCTACACAATCTCTCATCATAGGACAGCCCTCCTCATCCCAGGAATCAATCTAGTGAACCTTCGTTGCACCGCCTCCAAGGCAAGTATATCCTTCCTTAGATAAGGAGACCAAAACTGTGCACAGTACTCCAGGTGTGGTCTCACCAAGGCCCTGTACAATTGTAGCAAGACTTCCTTACCCTTATACTCCAACCCCCTTGCAATAAAGGCCAACATGCCATTTGCCTTCCTTATTGCTTGCTGTACCTGCATGCTAGCTTTCTGTGTTTCTTGCACGAGGACACCCACATCTCTCTGAACACCAACATTTAAAAGTTTCTCACCATTTAAAAAATATTCTGTTTTTCTATTCTTCCTACCAAAGGGAATAACCTCACATTTCCCTACATTATACTCCATCTGCCACCTTACTGCCTATTCACTTAGTCTATCTATATTCCTGTGCAGACTGTGTTCTCCTCACAGCTTACTGTCCCACCTAGCTTTGTATCATCAGCAAACTTGGATACATTACACTCGGTCCTTCATCTAGGTCATCAATATAGATTGTAAATAACTGAGGCCTCAACACTGATCCTTGCGGCACCCCACTAGTTACAGCCTGCCAACCTGAAAAAGATCCGTTTATCCCTACTCTCTGTTTTCTGTCCGTTAACCAATCCTCTATCCATGCTACTATATTACCACCAACCCCATGAGCCCTAATCTTGTGTAATAACCTTTTATGTGGCACCTTAGCGAATGCCTTTTGGAAATCCAAATATACTACATCACTGGTTCCCCTTTATCTACCCTGCTAGTTACATCCTCAAAAAACTATAATAAATTTGTCAAACACTATTTCCCTTTTATAAAACCATGTTGTCTCTGCCTAATCATGTTATGATTTCCTTAACTATCGATTCCAGCATTTTCCCAACGACTGATGTCAGGCTAACTGGCCTGTAGTTGCTTGTTTTTCTCTCCGTCCTTTCTTGAATAGCGGTGTTACATTTGCGACCTTCCAATCTGCTGGGACCATTCTAGAATCTAGGGAATTTTGGAAGATCACAACCAATGCATCCACTATCTCTTCAGCCACCTCTTTTAGAACCCTAGGATGTAGACCGTCAGGTCCAGGGGATTTGTCGGCTTTTCATCCCATTAGTTTCTCTACTTATATTAATTATCACTTCACCTGACGAAGGAGCAGCGCTCCGAAAGCTTGTGATTTCAAATAAAGCTGTTGGACTATAACCTGGTGTTGTGCGACGTCTCACTTTTGTCCACCCGAGTCCAACACCGGCATATATTAATTACGTTAAGTTCCTCACCCTCATTAGACCCTTGGTTCCCCACCATTTTTGTTATGCTTTTTGTGTCTTCTACTGTGAAGATATATACAAAATATTTGTTGAACGTTTCTGCCATTTCCTTATTCCCCATAATAATTTCTCCTGTCTCAGCCTCTAACGGACCAACGTTTACTTTTGCTACTCTTTTCCTTTTTACATACTTGTAGAAGCTCTTACAATCTTTTATATTTCTTGCTAGTTTTCTCTCATTCTATTTTTTCCATCAATTTTTAGGTCATCCTTTGCTGGTTTCTGAAACTCTCCCAATCCTCAGGCTTACTATTATTCTTTGCAACATTATAAGCAGCTTCTTTCAATCTAATGCTATCCTTAGCTTCTTTATTTAGCCACGGGTGGATCACTTTTCCCGTGGAGTTTTTGTTTCTCAATGGAATGTATTTTTGTTGAGAATTATGAAATATTTCTTTAAATGCTAGCCACTGCTTCTCTACCACCATACCTTTTAATCTATTTTTCCAATCTACCTTAGCCAATTCGCCCCTCATACCTATGTAATTGGCTTTATTTAAGTTTAAGACTCTAGTTTTGGACTTGAGCAAGTCACTCTCAAACTTAATGTGAAATTCTATCAGATTATGATCACTCTGCCCCAGAGGATCCTTTACTATGAGATTGCTAATTAACCCGGTCTCATTACACAATACAAGATCTAAAATAGCCTGCTCCCTGGTTGGTTCCATGACGTATTGTTCTAGGAAACTGTCCCAAATGCATTCCATGAACTCGTCCCTCCAGACTACCTTTGCCAATTTGATTTGTCCAGTCAATATGAAGATTAAAGTCCCCCAAGATTATTCAATTACCTTTGTTGCAAGCTCCTACTATTTCTTGATTAATATTCCATCCAACAGTACAGCTACTGTTCGGAGGCCTATACACTACTCCTACCAGTGTTTTCTGCTCTTGTTATTCCTTATCTCCACCCATACTGATTCTACTTCCTGATCTTCCAAGCCGAGATCCTTTCTCACTACTGTCCTTATGTCATCCTTTATTATCAGGGCTACTCCCCCTCCTCTTCCATTCTGCCTGTCTTTTCGAAACGTCAAGTACCCTGGAACATTTAGTTCCCAACCTTGGCCACCTTGCAACCATATCAGCTGTAGTGGCTTAGATAAAACCCATTTATCTCTTTGTGCCACTAGTTCGTCTATCTTGTTACGAATGCTTCGTGCATTCAGATAAAGTGCCTTTAATTTAAATTTTTTACCATTATTCCCTGCTTTGACCTTATTCTCTGCTGCACTGCTACCGTTAACCTCTCTGTCCCTTCCCGTCATACTCTACTTATTTTTACCTAAATCGCCACACTGCTCTATTGCCTTGACCTTTCTCTTTAGATTTCTAAATTTCCCCTCACCTGACCCCCCTCCCACCCCTTTTTTAGTTTAAAGCCCTATCCTTTAATCATCTTAAACACCTCAATTATATCACACCTTGATCTTCTATACTCGAGGGAATACAAGCCTAATCTATACAACCTTTCCTCATAATTTAACCCACTTAGCCCCGGGATCATTCTGGTGAATCTGCGCTGCACCCATTCCAAGGCCAGGATATCCTTCCCAGGGTACGGTGACCAGAGCGAAACGCAGTACTTCAGATGGGGTCTAACCAGTGCTTTATACAACTGCAACATAACTTGCAACCTGTTGTATTTCAGCTTCCTTGAGATGAAGGCTAACATTCCATTAGCCTTCTTTATTATTTTTTGTTCCTGTCCACTAGTTTTTAGTGATTTCTGTACCTGGACCCGTAAATCTCTCTGCTCCTCCACAGTTCCTAGCTTCTCATCATTTAGAAAATACTCTGATCTATCGTCCTTGGGTCAAAAGTGGCTGACCTCATACTTCCCCATGTTGAACTCCATCTGCGATAGTTTTGCTCATTCACTTAATCTTTCCAGATCCCTTTGCGCCTTTCTGCTCCCATCTGCACCACTTACTCTGCCACCCAACTTAGACCCCATCTGAAGTACTGTGTTGAGCTCTGGTCACCGCTCCCCAGGAAGGATATACTGGCCGTGGAGTGGGTGCAGCGCAGATTCACCAGAATAATCCCGGGGCTAAATGAGTTAAATTATGAGGAAAGGTTGTATAGATTAGGATTGTATTCCCTTGAGTATAGAAGATCAAGGCGTGATATAATTGAAGTGTTTAAGATGATTAAAGGATTTGATAGGGTAGATTGAGAGAAACTATTTCGCTGCTGGGAGAGTCCAAATAAAGGGGGCATAACCTTAAAATTAGAGCTAGGCTGTTCAGGGGTGATGTCAGGAAGCACTTCTTCACAAAAAGGGTAGTGGAAATCTGGAACGCTCCCTCCCCCCAAAAAAAAGTTTGAGGATAGGTTAATTGAAAATTTCAAAACTGAGACGGATAGATTTTTGTTAGGCAAGTGTATTAAGGAATATGGAACCAAGGCAGGTAAATTGAGTTAAGATACAGATTATCCATGATGTAACTGAATGACGGAATAGGCTCGAGGGGCTGAATGGCCTACTCCTGTTCCTAATTTTTAATTAGTGAAGATTATTATGTAGTAATCAAACAAACATGTTAAAAGCCTTTTATTTATAACATTTAGCAACGAGAACTACACATTTACAATGTTTAATTTGCTTTAACATTTTAATTCTAAAGGTAAATTTAAAAGTGCATATAAAAATAACGTGGAGGACATTGATGCTTTATATTTAGATCTCTGTATTAGGTAAAACCAATCTGCAAACACATGTTCAAAAAATAATTTTTGGCCCTCAACATACTTTAATGTCAAGGTTAATGATATGAATGGAGTATTCACCAAAATTGAGCTGCATTAAATAATCTCAATCCCAATGTAGTATTTGACTCAGCTACACTGCACAATTTGCATGACTGTGGCACAAAGCTCTGCTCTACATTAATGCAAAACATGAGGTTACAATGCTCACAATTTCTTAGAAATAAGCAGTTTGACATTTGTAGCAAATCCACCTGGAAAAGATGACGCCACACAGTGAGTACTGCACATTGGCCAAGTTTATAAAGCACTGGTTAGGCCACAACTGGAGTATTGCATCCAGTTCTGGTCACCACACTTTAGGAAGGATGTGAAGGCCCTTGAGAGGGTGCAGAGGAGATTTACCAGAATGGTTCCAGGGATGAGGGATCTTAGCTACAAGGACAGGTTGGAGAAGCTGGATTTGTTTTCATTAGAGCAAAGGAGGTTGAGGGGTGATTTGATAGAGGTGTACAAGATTATGACGGGTTTGGATAGGCTAGACGGGGAAAGGCTGTTCGCACTAGTTGATGTTACAAGGACTAGGGGACACAGATTTAAGGTTTTGGGCAAGAGATACAGGAGGGATGTGAGGAAAAACTTTTTTACGCAGTGAGTGGTGAGGACCTGGAACTCGCTGCTGACGGAAGTGGTGGAAGTGGAGACACAATGTTTTCAAGGGGGGACTGGATAGGCACTTGAGGGAAATAAACTTGCAGGGCTACGGGGATAGAGCGGGGAATGGGACTGACTCGATTACTCTGCAGAGAGCTGGCACGGACTCGATGGGCTGAATGGCCTCCTTCTGTGCCGTTATGACTATGACGCGAGTTGACTTTTAAACTTAACTTAAAACTAAGTCTGGCTGTCGGTTATACTATCTTCAAATTTCTAATGATTCCCTGGTCTGTACTGCATTTCAGCTGAGGGTGCTACAGCTGGCCCCAGTGCTTGTGGGTTTGAAAAAGGGGAGGACAGGGAACAAAAAAAATCAGATAAGATTTACGCTCCTGATCACTATTCAGCGATTTCCTGTTGGAAAGTGCTCTTTTGCAGATGTTAGGGTTAGAGGACAGAAATAGGTTTCGCTGTGATGCCCTCACTGTTAAACAACCAGAACTTATGCCTATATAGCACCTTTAACTTTGCAAAGCATCCCAAGGTCCTTCACTGGGGGTGGAGAGGAAACAGATATCAAGCAAGAGTTCAGAGAAATGTTGGGAGACTTGACTGAAGGTGTGGTTGAGGGTTAGTTTTTGAAGAGAATCTCAATGGTGGGGAGAGATGGGGAATGATTTAGCGAGAGAATTCCAGAATACAGCAGTGTGATAAGTTGAAGGCTCTGCTACCAAAGGTGGAGTGCAGGGACAGGGACATACAGCAGGCCAGAGAAAGAGAGTGAAAGCTGGGATGCAGGACTGGAAGAGGTTACACAGGTAGCATGGAACAAGTCTATCGAAAAAATTTAAAAGAGGATGAGGATTTTGAAATCCATGCACTGGAGGACAGGAAGCCTATGCAGTTCAGCAAAGACAGTAGAGATGAGCAAGAATTAGTATGGGATAGGAAGCAAGGCTAGGGAAAGTTGTGAAAAGTTTTTTTGGATGGAGCTTTGGAGGCTTCAAGATGACCATTGGAGAAATTGATTCTCAAAGTGACAAAGGCTTGTATGAAATTTTTAGCAATAAGGGTGATGCAGTTATGGAGGTGGGCGACGTTGCAGACTTGGAAATTGATAAGTCTTGGTGATAGACTGGATGTGGAGTTTCAAGCTCAACTCTGGGCCAAACGGGTCACTAGTTCAGCCTGTGCAGCAGCAAAGGTGGTGAAATTGGGGTCCGATGTACAGTTTCTGACGGGAGCCAAACACAATGGCTTCAGCCTTGCCAGTGTTAAGCTGGAGAGAAGTTTCTGGCTCATCCATGACTTTGTCAGACAGGGCAGTCAGACAACACAACAGTGGTGGAACAGAAATTATGGTAGAGATGGAAAGCTGGGTGTCATAAGAATAAGATGGCCCTGGCTTATACACAGTCTCAGCTCATACAAGAAGATAGGCCCCTTTGGGGGAGATACCAAAGGGTTAACAGCACTCATGGAACTATAATCCAGCATGAGTCAGCAGCTTCAAGAGGGAGGTGGGGGTTGGAAAGGGATGAAAATTAAAGGGAAATATTTCTAATGAGACAAAAGGAGCAGAGTACAGAGATCAGAGACATGTGTTTAACCATACATTTGGAGCTCAGTTTTCCCTATTCAAAAATGATGCATGTAGGGAGTATAAATGTGGCTGCCCTTAAAAATGCATTTGATACAATATTTAATACAATTAGGGTTGCCAACTCTGGTACGACGTATCCTTGAGGTTCCGTCACATGACCATCTGCCTCCAACCGCCCCGCCCAGTCAAACAGGCTTCCCCCCCCCCCCCCACCTGCAATATTTTTATAACCAATAAACAAAACTTTTCAATGGGAAAAAAAAACCAATCTTTTCTAAAACTGTTATGATATTTCTCCTGAGTTGTTCGCTGCAGGGTCCAGGAGATTCATCTTTAATTCCAGGAGTCTCCAGGACAATCCTGGAGGGTTGGCAACCCAAATGAAACGTCATTAGCTCCGATTCCAGAAAACCACCGTGCGTGAGCCGCAACAAAGCTGTAGGCCCAGTTTACCCTGGATCTACGATTCTGCTGCCAGGATAAGGGAATCAGATTTAGTTGAGTAAATGCAGGAGGCAGGCTCACAGAGTCCAGTCTCCTAAAATCCAAACTAAATATGGACCAGTGTAAAAGTGGCTATTACGTGTTTACACATTTACTTCCCTCATTCAGAAATGACACAAAAAGGGATTACAACTGTGGCTGCCGAATCATCATGCTCTTAAAAATGTTCCTGATTTGGTACAGCACCATTGCAAGATTTGTCCAACATCCTGCTTTGGATTTCGAAAATCACTTCTGGTCTTCTAGTTAAGTGAATAGAAGATATCGTTTTTTTTAAAAAAAGTAACAACTTGCCTTTTATATAGTGCCTGTAACAGAAAAATGTCCCAAAAGCACCTCAGAGGCATAACCAAAAAACGTAACTTGCTTTGCTTCATTTTCTTTTTGCAATTGCTACTTCCAGTTATTTTATCACGAGTGGAAGATTCAGGAAACATTCCAATATATTTAAAGAGTTGTTTTTCCATGCAAATCAGAAGACTCAACAGAAATTCTATTTCAACTGAAGTTTGAGAGCGCACAACATTCTATTCAGCTGAACCCCCTCCCCTAACAATCCCACACATGCAGGCTGCAATATATTTAGAGCAATGCCTTTCTTAACAAACCATTACATATTTTACAATTATCCAGTTCACATTAGATTGTAGAGATCATATAAATAAAAATATCTAGCCTGTCCAATTTTAACTGTAGAGTTCGATTTAAAAATTGGTAATTAAAATTTCACGATCAGCTAGTTACATACAATTTGATCATTGCTCCAAATGGTTTCTAAACATTCAGTCTAACTGCTCTTGGAAGTCCTAAAAAACAAAATTTGATTAATCCTAAACCAAAATGTACACTTACTTAATGCTAAACATACGCATTGCGTAGTTTAGTAGCAATTTGATGCCACAATTTACAAAGGAAAAAAATCATCAACTGTTGAGTGAGCAAAAGGCACAACATTAAGCTTTTTCGAAACACAGTAGTCAAACTAGCTCTGTCTGCATTTCATCCAGAGACATGCCTCTCAAAAAGACAAAGACAAAGACCAGCACAACAACAAATGGATCAGCCATAGAAATGCAGAATAGCAACGATGCCTGCAGGATACAAGTTCACACATTTAATCATGTGTTATTTATAAGCATATCCCCAATATTAGTCATGTTTCCTAAATCTCCCACTGTTGCATTACTGACAAACAGTAAAACTAACTGCATTATTTCCATATTTTATTACTCAAAGTTTAAAAGCTTTTGATGCCTTATAACTAATGGCAAATTTCTTAAGAACCAATGAATTAGGGTAATTCAAGGCTGTCTTTACAATAGCACAATTCATTTCAAACAGACAAGGTACACTCCAGGAGCCTGAGCAATAATGTCTAAAAAGTAAGAAAGTCAGGTAATCCACAGCAAGACTATTAGTGAAACAAGCAACATATTATTTGCCATTTGGAAAAAGCTCTCTCATATTTCAAAGTGCCACAGATGTTAAGGCCCAGGGTGGAATAAGGCAGGTGGTGGTGGTGAAATCTTCAGTTCCAGATGAGCCCACAGGTGTACACGTCAAAACACAGGGACCCGCATTTGGAGGCAGGCTAGAAAAAGGCACTGCTACTGTACAAAGTCAGATATAAGTAGTGGCCGTGCAGATATTACGGTCAATTCATTCAAACATGTGCATCACAGTTAAAATGAAAACAAAACACTCCATATAAGAAAAATCTTCAATCAGGTTTGCTACAGATAAAAATATCAATCTACCATGAGACTTACCCACTAAGAAGCATGGGAAAAATTCAAGATCATGAACTATTCAAGTACTGATTCCCAAATACAGCATCCAAAATGTAAGGGAATATGGACTAACGGTTGCAGTATACACAGAGGACTATATTTGAAGTGGAGGAACCTTTGAATATTGAAAATGTTTCTAAACTGCAGTATAAACAGACCCATACTCAGTTGTTGGGAAATGTCACAAGAATGATGGTGGTGGGGTGGGGAGAAACCAACAGGAAAGAGAGAACTGGCCCTACTACTGGAGTGACAAATGAATCAGAATGACAACAGCTGAATGGGGGTCAAAAGCAAGCAAATGCTTATTTAAATAGTGCAACAAAAGGAAAATTTGCATGATAGAGACACAGAAGGGGGTAAATGTTCACCAAATTACCAATAGGTACAGGAATTAGCTTTTTGGATTCTAGACGGCATATCTATTACAGCAAAATCAGCGAGAATTAATCACACAACTCACTACATCAAATTACCCAATTTACACATGGAGGTGGTAGTCATCAGAATTGATGCATCTGGTTCAAAGGGTATGTAGAGTTTGATACCATCGCCTCATTCACAGCTATCAATATTGAAAAGTATTGACCAAGTAAGGCAACACCTAGGAGATCATTTCGAGGGAAAGTATGATCCCCTCTGTGCTATGTAATCTATTCTAGTCCTCAGAAATCAAACTGAACTCTTGCAGAATATAAAAGCAAAATACTGCTAATGCTGGAAATCTGAAATAAAGAAGTAAAAAGCTGGAAACACTCAGCAGGTCAGGCAGCGGCTGTGGAGAAACCAGAAAATTAATGTTTCAGGTGCGGACCCGTCACCAGAACTTAAAAAACTTACAGCTGAATAGCGTTTAAAAAGGAACAGAACGGGTGGAGGGGAAGGGGGAGCACCAACACATACTCACAGTAAAACAAATAGAATGACCTGTGAAGTGCTTAAGTGGAAAACAGCAGTTGGCTATTTGGCAGAAGTAATACAAGCATGACACAGTAGGAGGGATAGTGGGAGAAATAAAAGAAATATACGTGACACAGTGAGTGTGTGAATAACTAAAGGGGGTGGGGAGAGGCTGGTGGAAAGGGAAGGAAGAAAAACTGACAAAACAGAGCCCGGAAGAAAATAAAGCAAGTCAACACCAAGGGTGCAGACTACCTTTCACCTCCTCCCTTCCCACTGTCCAGGGCTCCAAACACTCCTTCCAGGGGAAACAGCCATTTACTTGTATTTCTTTCAATTTAGTATACTGTATTCGCTGCTCACTATGCAGTCTCCTCTACATTGGGGAGGTCAAACGCAGATGGGGCGATTGCTTTGCTGAACACCTCCGTTTAGTCCGCAAGCGTCACCCTGAGCTTCTGATCGCTTGCCATTTTAAATCTCCGTCCCACTCTGACCTCGGCCTCCTACCCTATTCTAATGACGCTCAACGGAAGCTTGAGGAACAGCACCTCATCTTTCGATGAGGTACTTTACAGCCTTCCGGACTCAACATTGAATTCAACAATTTCAGACCATAACCAATGTACCCTTTAATTTTTTTTGGGTGCGCTGCCTCTTCAAAATACCATGTATGCGTGGTTTTTACTATTTAAAAGCCAGTGAGCCACCTGCGCAGGAGCTGCAGAGCGCTACGTGGCTGCGCAGCTTAAAGGGAACATTGATCATAACCACTACTCCCATTTTTTCGGACAACAGGTGCTGGTAAAGGATTCTGCTGTTGCCATTTACACCTCCTCAAGACCCATCTTTTGTTTCTTTACTTGTCCCATTACCACTCCCTTTTGCCTTGCACCATCATCCCTTTTGTCATTTAATCTCTCCTGCCTTCCATTCTAGCACAGGCCTTCCCTGTGTTCTTTCCTCTGCTCCCCCTTTTCCCTGCTTAAAACTCTACAACTCTAACTTTTGCCAGTTTTAACGAAAGGTCAATGGCCTAGAACATTAACTCTGTTTCTCTCTCCACAGATGCTGCCTGAACTGCTGAGTATTTCCAGCATTTTTTTATTTTTAATTTCAGATTTCCAGCATCAGTAGTATTTTGCTTTTGTGCAGACTACCTAGTCAGTAAGGTGTTCCTACAGGGATCCCTACCCCAAGCACCAACCCACTCCTTTCCCCCCCCAATCCTCAGAAACACTGGTGTACTCATTCACATTGCGAGTACTTCCTGCCAGAGAGAAAATGGGAGCTATAGCAAAGGTCTGAAACTGTTAAAGTCAATATTATGGCCAGATGGCTGCAAAGTGCCTAGGAGAAAGACAAGGTGATATTCCTCAAGCTTACATTCAGATTCATTGCAACAGTGTACCAGATAGGGCTGCAAACTCTGGTTGGCTGCATTACTGGAGGTTCAGGACATTACCTCCTGCCTCCAACTGCCCCACCCAGTCAAACAACCATTTTCCCCTCCCCTCCCCCATCTCCAATACAATTACATAGAATATACAGCACAGAAACGGGCCATTTGGCCCAACCAGTCTATGCTGGCGTTTATGCTCCACTCAAGCCTCCTCCCATCTTTCCTCATCTAACCCATCAGCATAACTCTCTATTCCCTTATCCAGAGCACATAAATCTAGGCTGACACGCCAGTGCAGTGCTGCACTGTCAGAGGTGTCGTCTTTCGGATGAGACGTTAAACTGAGACCCCTTCTGCTCTCAGGTGGACGTAAAAGATCCCATGGAACTATTTCGAAGAGCAGGGGAATTATCCCCGGTGTCCTAGCCAATATTTATTCCTCAATCAACATCACAAAAACAGATTATCTGGTCATTATCACATTGCTGTTTGTGGGAGCTTGCTGTGCGCAAATTGGCTGCCGCGTTTCCCACATTACAACAGTGACTCCACTTCAAAAGTACTTAATTGGCTGTAAAGCGCTTTGAGACGTCCGGTGGTTGTGAAAGGCGCTATATAAATGCAAGCCTTTCTTTTTCTTTCTTTCTCCCTCACATGCTTATCTAGCCTCCCCTTAAATGCAGCAGCAGCAGCGAGAGGATAAAGAGCGGCCCTGAATTAAAGCAGCGGCGAGAGGATAAAGAGTGGCCCAAGAGCAAACCTGAATTAAAGCAGCGGCAGCTGCGAGAGGATAAAGAGTGGCCCAAGAGCAAACCTGAATTAAAGCAGCGGCAGCTGCGAGAGGATAAAGAGTGGCCCGAGAGCGGACCTGAATTAAAGCAGCGGCAGTGGCACGAGGATAAAGAGCGGCCCGGGAGCGGACCTGAATTAAAGCAGCGGCAGCTGCGAGAGGATAAAGAGTGGCCCAAGAGCAAACCTGAATTAAAGCAGCGGCAGTGGCACGAGGATAAAGAGCGGCCCGGGAGCGGACCTGAATTAAAGCAGCGGTGAGGCTCCGATTCAAAAACAACAAAAAAAAACCAAAGAGTGACGTCACAGGAGAGCAGGTAGGTGATTGGTTGTGAGTATTACAGCTTTTTTTGCTCTCAAAGTTAGGGAAGGGGGTTAAATTAAGAGCAGAGAAACTAACTTGCTAGTGCTTATTAAATTAATAACCTAAACTAGATAAAATCATAGAAACATAGAAAAAATAGAAGCAGGAGTAGGCCATTTAGCCCTTCGAACCTGCTCTGCCATTCAATATCATGGATGATCCTCTATCCCAATACCATATTCCCGCTCTCTCCCCATACCCCTTGATGCCTTTTGTGTCTAGAAATCTATCTATCTCCTTCTTAAATATATTCAGTGACTTGGCCTCCACAGCCTTCTGTGGTAGAGAATTCCACAGGTTCGCCACCCTCTGAGTGAAGACATTTCTCCTCATCTCAGTCCTAAATGTCCTACCCCATAACCTGAGACTGTGACCCCTCGTTCTAGGCCCCCCCAGCCAGGGGAAGCATCCTCACTGCATCCAGTCTGTCTAGCCCTATCAGAATTTTATACGTTTCAATGAGATTCCCCTCTCATTCTTCTAAACTCTAGTGAATACAGGCCTAGTCGACCCGATCTCTCCTCATACGACAGTCCTGCCATCCCAGGAATCAGTCTGGTGAACCTTTGCTGCACTCCCTCTATGGCAAGTATATCTTTTCTTAGGTAAGGAGACCAAAACTGCACACACTACTCCAGGTGTGATCGCACCAAGGCCCTGTACAACTGTAGTAAGACATCCTTGCTCCTGTACTCAAATCCTCTTGCAATGAAGGCCAACATACCATTCGCCTTCCTAACTGCTTGCTGCACCTGCATGCTTGCTTTCAGTGACTGGTGTACAAGGGCACCCAGGTCCCTTTGTACATCAGCATTTCCCAATCTAGCACCATTTAAATAATACTCTACCTTTCTGTTTTTCCTACCGAAGTGGATAACTTCACATTTATCCACGTTATACTGCATCTGCCATGTATTTACCCACTCACTCAACTTGTCTAAATCGCCTTGAAGCCTCTTTGCATCCTCCTCACAACCCCACCTAGTTTTGTGTCATCAGCAAACTTGGAAATATTACATTTGGTTCCCTCATCCAAATCGTTGATATATATTGTGAATAGCTGGGGCCCAAGTACTGATACCCCACTAGTCACCGCCTGCCACCCTGAAAAAGACCCATTTATTCCTACTCTGTTTCCTGTCTGTTAACCAATTTTCAATCCATGCCAGTATATTACCTTCAATCCAATCAAACAATAAAACTAAAATATCAATTGAATAAAAGCTTTAACTAATTAATTAATAAATAAAACAAGGTTAGAGATGGCAGGGCAGGTGGTGTGTCGTAACTGCAGCATGTGGGAGTTTGTAGAGAGCATCGCGATCCCGAGCAACCACATCTGCAGTAAGTGTCTGCAACTCGAGGAACTTCGGCTCAGAGGTGTTGAGCTGAAGTACGATCTGCAGACATTGCGATGCATCAGGGAGGGGGAGTTACCTGGGCACTTTGCTCCAGGAGGCAGTCACGCCCTTTAGATTAAGTAGTACTTTAGAGTTCGTCAGTGGTCAGAGACAGAAGGGTGTGGCTGCGAGTCAGGCAGGTATGGGGACCCAGGATGTAGTGATGGAGGAGCCTCAGCCCTTGACCTCGTCCAACAGGTACGAGGGACTTGCTACCTGTATGGATGAGGAAAAGGACTGCAGGAGGATGGGCAAACTGACTATGGCACTGTGTTTTAAAAAAAATATTCATTCATGGGATGTGGGCGTCGCTGGCAAGGCCAGCATTTATTGCCCATCCCTAGTTGCCCTTGAGTTGCTTTCTTAAACCACTGCAGTTCATGTGGTACAGGGGGCCATCCAAGTGGGGGGAGAAGGAAGGAATGTGGTAGTGGTAGGGGACAGTATAGTCAGGGGGATAGATACTGTTCTCTGCAGCCACGAAAGAGTCCCGAAGGCTGTGTTGCCTGCCCGGTGCCAGGGTTAAGGATATCTCCTCGCGGCTGGAGAAGAACTTGGAGTGGGAGGGGGAGGACCCAGTTGTCATGGTCCATGTAAGAACCAACGACATAGGTAGAACTAAGAATGAGGTTCTGCTGAGGGAGTTTGAGGAGCTAGGGTATAAATTAATAAGCAGAACCTCCAGGGTAATAATCTCTGGATTACTACCCGAGCCACGCGCAGATTAGCATTGGGTCAAGCAGATCAGAGAGTTAAATGCGTGGCTCAAAGAGTGGTGCGGGAAGAAGGGGTTTCGATTCATGGGGCACTGGCACCAGTACTGGGGAAAGAGGGAGCTGTTCAGTCATGACGGGCTCCACTTAAACCGGGCTGGGACCAGTGTCCTGGTGAGTCGAATAACTAGAGCTGTAGGTAGGGCTTTAAACTAAAAAAGCCGGGGGGGGGGGGGGGGGGGGCGGCGGTCAGGTGAGGGGAAATTTAGAAATCTGAAGAGAAAGGTCAAGGCAATAGAGCAGTGTAGCGATTTGGGTAAAAATAAGCAGTGTGACAGGAAGGGACAGAGAGTTTAACAGTAGCAGTGCAGCAGAGAATAAGGTCAAAGCAAGGAATAGTGGTAAAAAAATTAAATGAAAGGCTCTTTATCTGAATGCACGAAGCATTCGTAACTAGATGACCGAGTGACACAAATAGAGATAAATGGGTTTGATCCAATAGCCATTACAGAGACATGGTTGCAAGGTGACCAAGGTTGGGAAATAAATGTTCCAAGGTACTTAATGTTTTGAAAAGACAGGCAGAATGGAAAAGGAGGGGGGGTAGCACTGATAATAAAGGATGACATAAGGACAGTAGCAAGAAAGGATCTCGACTTGGAAGATCAGGAAGTAGAATCAGTATGGACAGAGATAAGGAATAACAAGCGGCAGAAAACACTGGTGGGAGTAGTATATAGGTCCCCTAACAGTAGCTATACCATTGGACAGAATATTAATCAAGAAATAGTAGGAGCTTGTAACAAAGGTAATGAAATAATCATGAGGGACTTTAATCTTCATATTGACTGGACAAATCAAATTGGCAAAGGTAGTCTAGAGAATGAGTTCATGGAATGCATTCGGGACAGTTTCCTGGAACAATATGTCATGGAACCAACCTGGGAACAGGCTATTTTAGATCTTGTATTGTGTAATGAGACAGGGTTAATTTGCAATCTCATAGTAAAGGATCCTCTGGGGAAGAGTGATCATAATATGCAGAATTTCACATTAAGTTTAAGTTTGAGAGTGACTTGCCTAAGTCCGAAACTTGAGTCTTAAACTTAAATAAAACCAATTAGAGGTATGAGGGGCGAGTTGGCTAAAGTAGATTTGAAAAATCGATAAAAAGGTATGGCAGTAGATAAGCGGTGGCTAACATTTAAAGAAATATTTCATAATTCTCAACACAAACACATTCCAGGGAAACAAACTCCACAGGAAAAGTGATCCATCCGTGGCTAACTAAAGAAGTTAAGGAGAGCATTAGATTGAAAGAAGCTTATAACGTTGCGAAGAATAATAGTAAGTCTGAGGATTGGGAGTTTCAGAAACCAGCAAACGATGACCAAAAAATTGATAAAAGGGGAAAAAATAATGAGAAAACTAGCAAGAAATATAAAAACAGATTGTAAGAGCCTCTACAAGTATGTAAAAAGGAAAAGAGTTACAAAAGTAAGCGTTGGTCCCTTAGAGGCTGAGACAGGAGAAATTATTATGGGCGATAAGGAAATGGCAGAAATGTTAAACAAATATTTTGTATCTGTCTTTACAGAAGACACAAAGAATACCAAAAATGGTGGGGAACCAAGGGTCTAATAAGGGTGAGGAACTTAATATAAGTAGAGAAAAGTACGAGAGAAACTAATGTGACTAAAAGCTGACAAATCCCCTGGACCTGATGGCCTACATCCTAGGGTTCTAAGAGGTGGCAGCAGAAATAATGGATGCATTGGTTTTGATCTTCCAAAATTCCCCAGATTTGAGAATGGTCCCGCTATTCAAGAAAGGAGGGAGAGAGAAAACAGGGAACTACAGGCCAGTTAGCCTGACATCAGTCATTGGGAAAATGCTGGAATTCATTGTTAAGGAAGTGGTATCAGGGCACTTTAACATGATTAGACAGGATGCGGAGATGCCGGTGTTGGACTGGGGTAGACAAAAATGAGAAGTCGCACAACACCAGGTTATAGTCCAACAGTTTTATTTGAAATCACGAGCTTTCGGAGCGCTGCTCCTTCGTCAGGTAAAGTGAAGGAATACAAATCAGCAAAGCATATATAGACAGAGAACAATGTGTCGCGTACAATGTCAGACGACTACAGTAAATCTTACTGACTGCCCTCCATCACACCTCGGCAGATTAGACAGAGTCAACATGGTTTTATGAAAGGGAAATCGTGTTGGACAAATTTATTATAGCTTTTTGAGGATGTAACTTGCAGGGTAGATAAAGGGGAACCAGTGGATGTAGTATATTTGGATTTCCAAAAGGCATTCGATAAGGTGCGACATAAAATGTTATTACACAAGATAAGGGCTCATGGGGTTGGGTATAATATGGTAGCATGGATAGAGAATTGGATAATGGACAGAAAACAGGGTAGGGATAAATGGGTCTTTTTCAGGTTGGCAGGCTGTAACTAGTGGGGTGTCGCAAGGATCAGTGTTGGGGCCTCAGCTATTTACAATCTATATTAATGACCTGGATGAAGGGACCAAGTGTAATGTATCCAAGTTTGCGGACGATACAAAGCTAGGTGGGATAGTAAGCTGTGAGGAGAACATAAAGACTCTGCACAGGAATATAGATAGACTAAGTGAATGGGCAGTAAGGTGGCAGATGGAGTATAATGTAGGGAAATGCGAGGTTATTCCCTTTGGTAGGAAGAATAGAAAAACAGAATATTTTTTAAATGGTGAGAAACTTTTAAATGTTGGTGTTCAGAGAGATGTGGGTGTCCTCGTGCAAGAAACACAGAAAGCTAGCATGCAGGTACAGCAAGCAATAAGGAAGGCAAATGGCATGTTGGCCTTTATTGCAAGGGGGTTGGAGTATGAGTAAGGAAGTCTTCTACAATTATACAGGGCCTTGGTGAGACCACACCTGGAGTACTGTGCACAGTTTTGGTCTCCTTATCTAAGGAAGGATATACTTGCCTTGGAGGCGGTGCAACGAAGGTTCACTAAATTGATTCCTGGGATGGGAGGGCTGTCCTATGATGAGAGATTGTGCAGAATGGGCCTATACTCTTTGGAGTTTAGAAGAATGAGAGGTGGTCTCATTGAAACATACAAGATTCTGAAGGGGATTGACAGCGTAGATGCTGAGAGGTTGTTTCTCCTGGCTGGGGTGTCTAGAACTAGGGGGCATAGTCTCAGGATAAGGGGTGGCCATTTAAGACAGAGATGGAGGAGGAATTTCTTCCCTCGGAGTTGTGAATTTTTGGAATTCTCTGCCCCAGAGGGCTGTGGATGCTGAGTCTTTGAGTATATTCAAGACTGAGAGAGATAGATTTTTGGTCTCTAGGGGAATCAAGGGATATAGAGATCGGGCAGGAAAGTGGAGTTGAGGTCGATGATCAGCCATGATCTTATTGAATGGCGGAGCAGACTCGAGGGGCCGTATGGCCTAGTCCTGCTCCTATTTCTTATGTTCTTACGTTCTTATGTATTTGCCTCAACTTCTCCCTGTGGTAGCGAGTTTCACATTCTCACCACTCTCTGGGTAAAGAAATTTCTACTGAATTCCCTATTTGATTTCTTGATGACTATCTTATATTGATGGCCTCTAGTTTGATGTCTTCAAACTATTTTCATACATAAAGTGAGACTTAAAGAAGGAACATGGTGCAAGTTCCATCATTTCCTCATGTCCCAATTGTTTATACTTCTATATCTTAGTGTTTAATGAAAGAAAAGCACAATTTTTTTTTAAAGCCCCTATGATTTTTCTCCTGGGCTGCTCGCAGCATTGTCCAGATTAATTTTTAAATCCTGGAGGGTTAGCAACCCTGGTAGAAGGCCAAAAGACAGATCAGACAAAGACATGGGAGGTGGTGAACGGGCAGGTGTTGCATTTCCTGCGATTGCATGGGAAGATGTGAGAGGAAGGAGAGCAGCTGGTAGGGGTGGCAAAAGAGTGAAGCAGGGTGTCCCTTCCACCAGTCTACCCCCATTTCTTTAGCTATTCTCACACTCTCTCATACTTTTGCCATTTAACCATCTCCCATTTTACAAAGCATTCTATTTTTTCCCCCTCGGTTTCTGCGTGCGTCTTTTACCCTCCCCCTTGTTCTGTTCCTTTTTAAATGCTGCTCTTCTGTAGTATCTTCCAGTTATGACAAAGGGTCCATACCTTAATCATTAACTTTTCTGGTCTATCCAAAGATGATGCCTGACTTGCTGAATGTTTCCAGCATTTTCTGGGTTTTTTTCTCTCCCCCCCCACCCCCCTCCCTCAAATAGACACATTTCCAGGATGCAGAAGGAACAACTTTTTGCTCCACATCAACTGCAGATTTGTTCATTCCTATTTTTGGATGCAACTGCGAGGCAGCTGCAAATCCACATCTGATGAGAATTTCCTGCTGTGGTATCAACAGGAATATTATTGCTACCACTTAATCCTATTCTCCGCAGCAACTAAAACCTTTTTTTCCCTCCCCAGAATATTCGCACTGCTCCAGAAACTACCTTGAATTTTACAAAGTTTATTAATGATTTGCTTCATCGGCATGTGTGGAAAAAATACTGGCCTTTAACTAATGAAGTAGTAAATACTCCAATTTTGCAGCCGGGTTGAGGTACAAACTGTGTTTATGTTTGTCAGATGCTAATAAGCAACAAGGTAGGTTGAATTTTTTTTTTTTTTTTAAACATTAGACTGACATCCTCGGGGTGTCCTTCCTCACAAGACTCTCAATAACTATTAATAATGAACAAAGCAGCAGCATTTTAGGTGCCATAGGTAATTTACAGTAACACCAACCTGACCTTCAACACGAAGGAGCACAAGTGCAAGTGCTCGGATACCCAAAAGTGGCCTCAAGATCAAAGGACAGCCCTAACAGGAACCATGCAGTGAAAGAAACCTTATAAGTGGACTTTCTTTTTTCAAATTAAAAAAAAAGCCAGTTATTCTGGAGTACGGTCTCGCTCAAGCGCCTGTAGATATAGTACCATACGTTGGAACTAAATGGAAGCTAACAACTTTTATATGAAAATATAGACTGTCAAACACAAAGTAGCTGCTGAAAAAAACAACTTATCTGCTATTGTTTAAACTCCCCAGATTCTAGCAATTACCAGGTCAAACAGCTGTGTGCTTGGAAATAAATTTCAGAAGTAAAACTGCCATAACTTATTGACTCAGACTTTGTGAGACACAGGAAGCATATCCTCTGCAACAGTATAAATATTATTTCTTAGTGTGTGGATAAAAGTGATGGTAAAAAGACTAAAAACACCTTCTCATCTGAAACTCCTGTCTTTTACAGATAAGCAAGATTTGTAAGTGCCTCTCAGGCTTTTAACTGGCCTACCCAACAGCACACGTGAATGTTTGTGTTAGTCCATATATTGCACAGCTCCAGGCATTCATCTTGTGTTCAGTTAGGATTTACATGAAAAATGAATAGGTAAAATGTGGTGGGATTGATGAGTGTACTTACTGTCAGCAACATAAAGGAATGGCACTGGAGAGCAAAAGCAGGTAATATTTGCAAGTCTGCTGTCGTCTCCTACTAAACACCAACACAGTCTTACTACTTAAGTTGAAGGTTTCCATGTGTTTATGAACACGTGATGCTGCACAAGGTAGAAGAAACAAGAAATATGTTGTCCCATATTACAGTTAACAAAACAAGGATGTCTTAGGAAACAGTCTCCAACAAGACCATGTTACCCACTTCCTGCAGTGCAGCAGTTAATTTATTACTACATTATAAAAATAAAGCCTCAAAGTTTCCAGTTACATTTTGCAATGGCTATGAAAATAAAGCAATCAATCTCAGAATTATTTCATGTATAACTTTATATTTTATGAAGTCATTAGTTGTTTCGGTTGACCCTAGTACTGCAGTTATTTAAAAAATGCTAATAACCAACACCACGCAACAGCCATTTCCACCTCTCCCACCTTCAAACAGAACACCTTTTAAAAAAAAAAAAATAGCTGCAGCTTTTTCTTTCCTAATCAATTTTCTCTAATTTCCTGACAGTGGTTCTCTACTAAAGGTACAGTCCCAAGCCTGGTCACCTCCGGATACATCGCTCAAGTGGGCCTTACTCATCTTTGAGCCTCAGTAGGGTAAAACACAGGAAGGGGTGGGAAGAAAAAAAAAGACGTTCCAGTCACAACCCTCTATTTGTGGTGGGCTAGCTGAACTCAAGCGATAGAGGTGCTAAAATTGGAGTCAGCATTCCTGGGTTTGGGGGGGGAGGGGGAGGCGTGGTTTCTGTTCCTAGTTACTATCCGTTGATCAGTTGTGGAAATGTCCACGTGGGGACATTAAGTCATTAAGTGTGGGGGACAGGTGCAGGCTTGGCTCTAGTACCCGGTTGGTTGAATAGCCCACCAACAGCATTGAGGCTCACAGATGAATCATGTGCATTTGGGAAAGATCCTATTAGGTGCGTGTGGAACCTTTTCCCGACAAGCGGACACTGCTTTCAAAAAGAGATGGAGAAAATTAAGAGGAAAAAAAAATTTGTTGCAACTTAAAAAATTAGAATTGCCCATTACAGTTAAACTGCAAATGTTTGCATATTTCTATTTCATTTTTTCCCAAAACCATGAAAGAAACAAATGTGACAGGTTGCAAGATACACAATTACTGTACAAATAAAAGTATTAACAATTCTTTGTCTTACATACTCAAACGTGCCTATAATTGTAAAAGTGAACATTCTTTTACTGTAAAAAAGGTCAAACTACTTTTCAGCAAGACAAGGATGCCACCCTCAGATTCTGCTTATATCACTTAAAGCAAATGAAATTCCTCTGTCAGAATGAATAGGCAGTTTGGTTCTCCGCACTAGCCACCACTCTGCACAAAACAAACAGCGCCTGCTGGTTCCTATCACTAAATCCTAACAGTCTGTAAATTGGGAAGTACCCAATTGATTTAAACAAAACAGCAACAATTATTTTTCCAAACAGAGTTGCATTTAAGCATAATGAACTGAAGACAGACAGAAAGTTAAACCTTTTAAACTAGAATTGAAGATAAATTTAACATACAGATCACTGGCTTTTCGTTTTGTCTTTACTGAATACTGAACGATAACAATTTATCAAACATTTATGGACTGATATTAAATGCAGTTACTCATTTTTGATATATCTGGGAACTTAAAAAAAAAAAAAATTCTGTACTGGGTAGTGTGGTAGCACAGTGGGATGGAGCCACAGAGTCATGCACTTACACCACCTGAATTTCCAATCTCAGCCATGTCACTGCAGGAAGGTGCTGAACATAAGCTTGGCAGCTCCCATCAAGGGGGGAGGGGGGTGGAAGAAAAGAGAGGGGTGATGGGGGAGGGAAGGAAGGAATAAAAGAGAAAAGAAAGAAGAAAAGACTTGCATTTATATAGTGCCTTTCACGACCTTAATACGTCCGAAAGCGCTTTACAGCCAATTAAGTACTTTTGAAGTGTAGTCACTGTTGTAATGTAGGAATTGTGGCAGCCAATTTGTGCACAACAAGCTCCCACAAGCAACATGATAATGAGCAGATAATTTTTTTAGTGATGCTGATTGAGGGATAAATATTGGCCAGGACACCAGGGATAACTCCCCTGCTCTTCTTCAAAATAGTGCCATGGGATCTTTTACGTTCACTTGAGAGAGCAGACAGGGACATAGTTTAACGTCTCATCCGAAAGAAGGCACCTCCGACAGTGCAGCTTTCCTTCAGTACTGCACTGGAGTGTCAGCCTAGACTTTTGTGCTCAAGTCTCTGGAGTGGGACTTGAAACCACAACCTTCTGACTCAGAGGCGAGAGTGCTACCAACTGAGCCATGGCCGACGGGAGCGGAATCTCAGCTCAGGGTCAAATAGAACGCCAAGGTTGTGAACAGTCTTGTTCTGCCTGAGACAGTGGCCGGGGAAGGGAACAGAATTTGTGGCAGGGGCCAAACACAATGGCTTCAGTTTTCCCAATGTTTAATTGAAAGAAATTTTGGCTCATCCAGGACTCTGTCTGCCAAGTAGTTTAACACAAAGGCAGTGGTAAGCTGGGTGTTGCCAGCGTACATGTGGAACCTAACGTGTTTACGTATAATGCCACTGAGGGGCAGCATGTAGATGGGAAATAGGAGGGTGCCAAGGATAGGGGGGTCTCTGGCTACAACTGCATAGGTAAAAAGTGGAATCAGGCAAGGGCAGTCCCACTCAGCTGGACAAGAGGAGAGGTGTTGGAGGAAGATGGTGTAGTCAACAGTGTCAAAGGCTGCAGACAGGTCGAGAAGGATGATGAGGGATAGTGCTCCACGATCACAGAGGATGTCATTGCGACTTTGATTAAGGCCGTTTCAGTGCTGTGCCAGGGGCTGAAACCTGATTGGAGGGGATCAAACATGGAGTTGTGGGAAAGATAGGCACTGTTTTAGGAGGCAACATATTCAAGGACTTTGAAGAGGAAAGGGAAGTTGGAGATGGGGGTGGTTGTTTGCAATGACAGGAGTCAAGGGTGGGTGGTGTGTTGGGAACTGAACCCATAAGCTTCCGATTCAGAGGCAACAGTGCTACTAAGTGAAGCAGGCAGATATGTGAGTCACCATGGAACTCCCTGCAAGTACAGAAGTTTGAATTGCTTGCTTATCTTAATGCTGCATACTTGAAGATTTCCACTCTGCTGAAGTTTGTGGTGATACACGAGGCAGATACATTTCAATGTTGGGAAAGCATTACTTGTTTTTTTCTACAGTTATAAAGATATTTAGTGTGTTCAAAATTGGTCTAAATATTTATCAGCTTAGTACACGGCAGCAGAAATTAGAAACCCTGAGGGTTTGGCACTCAGGCTTTGTTTGTTTCTCTGGGTCCTAACTATAAATTAAAGAAGATATATAGTGTAGGACAATAAGAGAGAGCCAAATGAAGTGTAATACAGGGTACACAGGTGACTATTTTATGGAATAACAGAAAATGCTGGAAACACTCAAAGGCATCAAGGGGTATGGGGAGAGAGCACGGGAATATGGTAGAGAGATAGAGGATCAGCCATGATCATATTGAATGGCGGAGCAGGCTCGAAGGGCCGAATGGCCTACTCCTGCTCCTATTTTTGTGTTTTTCTATGTTTCTAGGTCAGGCAGCATCAGTGGAGAGAGAAACAGAGTTGACATTTCAGGTCTGTGACCCTTCGTCAGAACTGGAAAAAGTTAGAGATGTAACAGATTTTAAGCAGGTGTGGAGGCAGGGAAAAGGGGGGAGGGGAGGAAAGAACAAAAGGGACTATTTTATGGAGCAAGTTTTATTGCAATCTCAATTGTAAAAAGTGGCCAAAATTGAGATAATAATCTCAAAAGAGCAGGCAGGCATCTAAGTATAAGACGCACCATACTGCTGACTTTTCAATACACTGAAAACAATCAAGACTAGTGTCTATGATGAAAGAAATAAGTGAAGATGTGTCGAGAACAAGACTATATACACAGTCAAGTGGGGGACATCTTAAAGAGACAACATCCTTGATAAGTTTGCTTTATAGAGGTGTGACGGGGAGGGAGGTGGTTGGGGGGGGGGGGGGGGGGGGGGGGGAGAAAGATGGAGGAAAAGATGATCATATTTGACTGTATGATTGACAAAGCAAGAGTGGGCTGATCGATTAAATAGTTAGCCACTACCACAGCAGTTATTCTATTGTAATACAAATGTTTGCAAAACTATTAAAACGAGAAACACTACTTTACAACTTCAGATAAACCTACACTACTGCTTTACATTACTTTGCATATTTGGTTATAATTTTATCTCCAAACATCTCAAATTCCCAGTTTAATATCTTTTTTGTTTGCAACAACACTGAGCAAAATAAACCATAATATATAAATCTACATATCCCAACTGAAAGACACGCAAAGTGTATACTTGTACCAGATTAATAGTTATACAGGTGCATCAAGCCAGAATGGCTGCTGTGATTGCCTGCATAAGAACCCACTGCTCTTAAAAATAATTCATTGTATGTGGTGCTTTGACATGTTTCAGCAACAGCATCAATGCAAGTCTTTTTCTGAGTTCCAGTCAATTAAATGTGGCAGGTGAACTGCTCTTTAGCCCCAAGCTCAGTTCCTCTGTAGATGGGCACTCCATCTTATCAGGGAAGTACCCGTTACAATGTGGATTTGCATATGCCATTTCAAATCTCTGCTACATTGGTCCAAAGGGATGCAGGCAGGAGAAATCCTGTGAAAACCGCCAGTACACTGAGGTTTTGGACAAGTCGCACATTAAATACCTCTATACTACAGAAGCATTGAGGTTTACTTCATAGAATGAGGCCATTTGGCCCATAATGACTATCTCTTTGTTAAAGCAATCCAAAACAAATCCCACTGCCCTGCTCTCTCCCCTTTTTTCCTGCTTCAAATATTTATTTACTCTTCTCTTAAAAGCTCCAGGAGCTCAAGGCTCTGGAGCTTGAGCAGCAGCTGGCGTCACTGCTGTGCATCCGTGAGACTGAGAGCTTCGTGGACAGCACGTTTCAGGAGGTGGTGACCCCACAGCGTAAGGGTGTGTAGGCACAGAGGAAATGGGTGACCGTGAGACAGACAAGGAGGACCAGGCAGGTAGTGCAGGAGTGCATCTCGCTCTCCAACCAGTGAATACTAATGAGGGCGATCGTTCCTCTGGGCAGTACAGCCAGAGTAAAGTCCACGGCATCACGGGCGGCCGGGGGGGGGGGGGGGGGGGCGGGAGGGGGAGGAAGATGATCGGGAAAGCAATAGTGGTACGGGATTCAATAGTTAGGGGAACAGACAGGCGTTTCTGCGGCTGCAGACGTGATTCCAGGACAGTATGTTGCCTTTCCTGGTGCCAGGGTCAAGGATGTCGCTGAGCGGCTGTAGACATTGAGGGGAGAGAGGGTGAATAGCCAGAGGTCGTGGTCCATATCAGTACCAACAACATAGGTAGAAAGAGGGATGAGGACCTGCAGGCAGATTTTAGGGAACTAGGAAAGAGATTAAAAATCAGGATCTCAAAAGGTAGTCATCTCTGGATTACTCCCGGTGCCATGAGCTAGCAAGTACAGAAATATGAGGATAGAGCAGATGAATGCGTGGCTGGAGAGATGGTGCAGGAGGGAGGGTTTCAGATTCTTCGGACATTGGGACCGGTTCTGTGGGAGGTGGGAACTGTACAGGCCGGATGGGTTGCACCTCAACAGAGCTGGGACCAAAGTCCTCGCAACGGGGGTTTGCTAGTGCTGTAGGGGAGGGTTTAAACTAATTTGACAGAGGGATGGGCACCAGGATGTAGCATTAGAAAGGAGAAGCATAGTGCACAAAGGATTGGGAGAGACAGATAGCACTAGAGTAAGAAATAGTAAGGTAATAGGTGGGGTCAGACAGAGCGAATACAAGAAGGTCTAAGATAGGTTTACAGTACATGTGTGTAAACGCACGAAGTGTGATAAATAAGGCTGGTGAGCTGCAGGCGCAAATAGCCACATGGGAATATGATGTCGTGGCGATAACGGAGACCTGGCTCAAAAAAAAGGCAGGATTCTGTTTTAAATATTCCTTGAAATAAGGTGTTCAGGAAAGATAGGGAAGGAAAGAATGGAGGTCGGGTGGAAGTACTGATTAAGGAGAATATTACAGTGCTGGAGAGAGAGGATGTCCTGGAGGGGTCAAGGACAGAATCTATTTGGTTAGAGTTAAGATATAATGCAGGTGCCATTACATGATTAGGTGTATTCTATAGGCCACCAACTAGTGGGAAAGATATAAAGCAGCAAATTTGCAGGGAAATTAGAGAGAGGTACAAGAACTATAGAGTAGTAATAATAGGGGACTTCAATTATCGTAATATAGACTGGGCTAGTAATAGTGTAAAGGGCAGAGAGGGGGAAGAATTTCTGAAGTGCAGAAAAGATTTAAAAGAATGGTTCCAGGGATGAGGGACTTCAGTTACGTGGATAGACTAGAGAAGCTGGAGTTGTTCTTAGAGTAGAGAAGGTTGAGAGGAGATTTGATAGAAGTGTTCAAAATCATGAGGGGTCTAGACAGAGTAGAGAGAGAGAAACTGTTCCCATTGGGGGAAGGGTCGAGAACCAGGGGACACAGATTTAAGGTGATTGGCAAAAGAACCAAAGGCGACATGAGGAAAAACTTTTTTACGCAGCGAATGGTTCGGATCTGGAATGCACTGCCTGAAAGGGTGGTGGCGGCAGATTCAATCGTGGCTTTCAAAAGGGAATTGGGTAAGTACCTGAAGGAAAAAATTTTGCAGGGCTATGGGGAAAGGGCGGGGGACTAGCTGAAGTGCTCTTGCAGAACGCCGGCATGGGCTCGACGGGCCGAATGGCCTCCTTCTGTCCTGTAACCATTCTATGATTCTATGTAATGTTCTCTGCCTCAACTACTCTCTGTGGTAAAGCATTTAATACTCTAACAATTCTCCATATAAAAAAATGTATCCTAATCTCTCTATTCACTCAGTGCCCATTTTAAATTGATGATGCCTGGTCACAGACTTCCTAACTGACTTCTATACATCCCGACAAAACTTTCAAAACTTCTACTAAAGATAGCCAATGTGGGTTCATGAAGGGAAGGCTCGTCAATTTAAATTGCTGGTTTTCTTTGATGTGTGACAAAGGAGCATGGCAGTGGATGTGGTGTACTTGGATTTTAGTACGGCCTTTGATACAGTTCCTCTGGAAAGGCTGGTACTAAATCAAAGAAAGCAGAAATCATTGGAAATATTTTACAATGGATACGCAATTGGTTGACAGATAGAACCCACAGGGTGGTGGTACAAGGATTGTCATCAACCTGGGAGAATGTTACTAGTGGGGTCCCACAGGGCTCTGTTTTGGGACCTCTTTTGTTTCATAACTTCATAAATGATCTGCAGCTAGGAGTCACAAACACAATAGCTAAATTTGCAGATGATACAAAGCTAATAAGAACATAAGAAATAGAAGCAGGAGTAGGCCATTCGGCCCTTCGAGCCTGCTCTGCCATTCAATGAGATCATGGCTGATCTTCTGCCTCAACTCCATTCACCGGCCCTATCGCCATATCCCTTGATGCCCTTACTAGTCAGAAATCTATCGACTTCTGTTTTGAATATACCCAATGACTGAGCCTCCACAGCCCTCTGGGGTAGAGAATTCCAAAGATTCACCACCCTCTGAAGAAATTTCTTCTCATCTCAGTCCTGAATGGCCTTCCCTTTATCCTGAGGCTGTGCCCTCTGGTTCCAGACTCCCCAGCCAAGGGAAACATTCTCCCAGCATCCATCCTATCAAGCCCTGTAATAATTTTGTATGCTTCAATGAGATCCCCTCTCATTCTTCTGAATTCAAGAGAATACAGGCCTAGTTTACTCAATCTCTTCTCATACGACAGTCCCACCATCCCAGGAATCAATCTCGTGAACCTTCGTTGCACTCCCTCTATGGCAAGTATATCCTTCCTAGGTGGTGAAGGTGGTAGACTTCAAGCTGAACAGGATAAGCTACAGGAGGATTTGAATATACTTGGGAATTAGCCGATGAAATTAAAATGTAGAGAAATGCAAAGTGCTTCATGTGGGATAAAAAAAAAATCCAGGAAGGGACTATTACTTAAATCGAAAAAATAGTGTATGGAAAATGAGACACCCCTGGGGTTCCTGAATGACAAATTGAGACAATTGCAACACTGCTCGGTGGCAAATCAGACAGTGGGATGTATTAAAAAGGTCAATATTGAGCTAAGAGTGAGTTAATCTTGCCATTGGTGCGACCGCATGTAGAATAGTGTACAGTTCTGGTCAACTGTACAAAAAGTGATGATATAGCTATTGAGAAAATGCAGAAGAGGGCAACCAGAATGATTGAGAGGATGGAAGAATTGGATTCTGATGAGCGATTATGTAAATTAGGCATGTTCTCACTGGAAGAGAGAAGGTTGGGAGTTGATATGATTGCTATTGTCAGGTTTCTAAAAAGGGACTAGATAATGTCGACCACAATAAGCTGTTTCAGCTTGTCCAGAACAGTAGAACCAGAGGACACAGTCTGCGATTGAAGGGGGATAAATTCAAAACTAATCTGTGGAAAAATATTTAAATGAGTGAGTGGTAAATCTACAAAACAGGCTCTAATATTTTGGGATACAGTATGAGTAATTTGAAACATGACATATGGTAATTGTAGCATGCTTGGGAGGAACAGGTGACTTTGGCCTTTGGTTCCCAAAGCTTTCCACTACTGGGGGCTTTTCCTTGTCTCATGTCTCGATCTGTTGTAGACTAATTGATAGAGATTGATTGTCATGATTAGTCAACAACTCCATTATTGTTGTATCATGAGACTACCAGGATGGTAAGTCAAGCTAAATGCACTGTAGTCTTTCTTCGTCTAGCAATTCGTATGCTCCTAGGCAACCACTATGTATGGAAAATCTTATCGATTCGACCAAGTCAGTAACATTCTTCAAGGAATCTAAATTGGTGATGTAGTGTGCTCTGTTTGCCCCCACATATTTTTTTGTGAAAGGTCATAGCCTGATTTGCCTCCAGTTCCTCAAAACCAACTCCCAGAAGTCGTCTGAATGTCTCAGAATAAAAAACCCTCAAAAAAAATGGTGCAGATGGACTACAGCCATGCATGTAGAGGTGGGATGTCCATCTACCATAATGGTGGGTTGAGTGCAAAGCTGGGTTCATTTCAAGATAGCTTGGAAGGCCCCCCACTGTCCCTTTAGGAGACATTTTCATTTTGTTTCTGACTATTCATGCAATAGTATAGTCCTAGATACCTAGTGCCAACCAGTGGTTATTTAGAGGTTCTGTCCCAGGTGATGCCAGATCCTCTGATCTAAGGAGCGTTTGTCTGAGGGTAGCCCCATGTTACTAAGCAGGTATTTACCTTCTAGGAAGGATCAAATGTAATCTGTCCTTAATCTACACAGAATGCAGTGCCGGTTCTTGCTGCTACTGATGATTGCACAGTGCCAGTGTTCAAATTTTTAATTAAAAAAGTCAGTGCTGAATTGTCTCCCTGCCTATGAACTTATGGCATCAAGGAAAATAAAAGGCTCCTTGGGATTGACTTAAGTTGTCAAGTCCTCAGTAGTGTCAATGGCCAATGTTTTCTCCATACCAATCGGTGCTGCCACTTGCTCAAAAATGCTAGACTTGTCATGGCTAGATTTCTTAGGGTTACAACATTTGCCTATCTTGTTCTGAATGATATGGAAACCATAGGTCTGTTTTGTGAAACAAATTTGATACACTGCAGTAAAATGTTTCGATGACAAGCATTTTATTACCATCACAATCGTGAATACGTCACATATCACACAGTACTTAATGATTTTGGTTGATGTTTGTGCTGAGCTACTAAACTGTGGAGGCAGCTAACTTGTTTTGATGCTGACAATGTTTTGCATGGGTCAGTGCCAAAAGGCATACAATAGAGTACAGCCAGTTGAAGCACACTTTCGGTGCAGAGTGTAAAATTTCACTTTGCGTCTTACCTCCTAGTAGGCTAATGGTTTTGTTTGTTTTTGACCGTTTTATTTGTTCACTATATGGCCATCAAGGGAGAATAGATTGGTAGCTGGCGTTACCACATACATTTATTACTTGCAGCTGTTTCTAGTTTTTCTAGAAAGACAGTTTTTCTTTTATATGTTTGGCTTGAAAGAGACAGGCAGTGTGATATTTCTTGTAGGTTCATCGCCCAGTGCCAAACAGTTTAGGCCTCTGGGAAACCTAAAAAATAGAAACCCGAAAAAGAAATAGAACCTCAGACAGGCCAGACTAATTATCAAAATGTTTGATACTCCTGTCTAATGTACCCAAGAGAGGATGAGACTTGTTCCAAACTTTTGGCAATGAGATGTCTGACAATAGGAGTGCATATCCTGGGCTTTATACTAACAGGAGCAGGACACCATGTACTGCATCATGAAGATCTTTTCATGTGATTGCTTAGCAAGTGATTTCCTCAGAACCTATCACGCTTGGCTATTAACCTATATTGTGTGAAGGATGTGCAATGGAGAAAGGCACTTCACATGAATTTAAATGAAACTAGAAATTCATTAACATTGAAATTATTAACCTTATTCTGTAGTGAAGAATTCAGGTTTAAAAAAAAACAGGATAGTAATAAAATCCTTGTATCTAAAAGGGGACCAAGTAATATTTGTAAAAATTTATTTCAGTTTTTCCAAAAAGCAGAAAAATAGAAAACATTTGTAATATTAGGTACAAAAAATGTTCCTTAATGATTTACATGCAGAACACAAGGCAGTATATACTATACATCAAACTGCAATTTGTCATTTGATGTCGAGCATATACTTGGTAAATAACTCTAAATCAGGTGGTTTCTACATAATCTACTTGTTCCCTACAAGTGCTCCTGGCATGTAATAATACACTACTGTATTTATTTTAAAAAATGTGCATAAATTTCAACCATAAGCAAAAACACAATTAAAAAAATCATGTTCACAAAACGCCCAAATAAGTCCCAAGATGCTTCCGTTGAAAACAGTACATCTGGAAATGCTTCCACAGAAGAAACTCTTGCAAGTGTCCAAATTGGTCAAAGGAATTCAAGACCATAGTGGCACTAAAGCAACAGTGCTGGCTCTTTCAAAGTGCAAAACATTTAATTCTTTATCTCCACTCCCTTACAGGGCACAGCGTCCTTTTTGATGTTCATATTACTTTTCTTTACAATCCAACTATTTACAGATTTCTGATCCTGTCAATCATGTTTTTGAACTATGTAGTGCACACTAATATTTGCTACACTCAAAATCAATGTGTTTTATGTAGACTGGGTGAACTAAAATGTTTACCAACACTTCACAAAGCATCTTCAATGCCCTCTAGAGATTTCAGATGTATAGTAAATGATTAAGTTCAGACCCAAATCAGGATTTGATGTGATGATTTACTGTGATACAAATTCTGCATTCTTCAAACTTAGAGGTTTTGGACATGAAAAATGTTTGTCCTGGTAGTTTAATCCTAGTCCTACTGCTAAACAAAATAAAAAGCTAACTCTGGGGGTTAGGAGGGAGAACAAGTCCATCCATTTATTTATGCTCTTATCATACCAGGACACATCAACAAAAGCAGCTACCTTTTACTTCCTGCTCCTTTAAACCTCGAAGGGACGAAACGGAAGTAGTTTCAGCTTCCATTGATGTGTGCACTACAGCTGCAGCGCTATCTTTTTGCTCTAGCCGGGAACACACAATGGTGGCAAGTGATAGCTAAATCCATAAAATATTGTTCAAGCATATATTTCTTCAACATTTAATTTATGGAAGTTCTGCAAATTTTAAGCCAAGGACAGCATGACAAACTAGTATTTATCTGACTAGTCAATGCAAACATCTGCTAAGTAGTAAATTTAAAAATACTAAATGGGTATCAAGAAAAGATTTAGTTTTTTTCTTTGAAGCCCTGCATTAGAAAACACATTCAAACACAAAGTTTAAAGGTCAAAAATATTTATCAATATAAAGTTCACCAGAATAACAAAGTACGATTAAAATACATCAATGAGGCAGACATTTAAAATGGTTTACATGAATTCATATACCAGCAATTGAACTTACTCTGGAGTTTGTTTCAGGTATGGAGAGACAATTCATACCGCTTTACCTGATGTAATAGTATTACGACATTTAGGTTAAAATGTCTAACAGCATCACCAGGTGCCACAACTAATTGAGGATTCATTTCAGGTATAATGAAAATTTTCTATTTCCATAGCCCTTCTCAATTTTAACCTTTGAGATCTAAATCCCAGAAGACCACATTCGTGCTGCAGTAAGCAGTTCAACACCAGGTGCTGGGAGTTCAACTTTTGGGTTTGCACAGGAACTCAATCAGATATCAACCCCGTTTATACGCTATTTTTAAATCATACAGTTAAGTACCGCAAGACTAAATGGTGCGAGTGCACCCATAAAATGATAAAATACTGAACAACCATGTCTGCATTCTCACAAATAATTGTGATCTGGAACTACACACTTTGATTACCTGTAGATTCAGTTTTTGTCCAACTCATTTTTATTGAGGTTCAACAGTAAATAACACATTATGTATGTTGCTTTTATGCAACCTGTATAGACATTAGTTACAAAATCAGAAGTGATCCATCAGTATGACAGATTCTGTTTATACACGCATTAAAATGTCTTGATAAATTAGAGGTTAAAATCACAACATTGCAGAGAGCTAATGGGACTGCAGCATTTTTGTTTGTAATGTTAGCTATGAGATTCTGCCAAATCTCACTCAACACACATCACTTTTAAAACAACTAGATATTTCTCTGTGGCACGTTCCATGTTTGCTATACCGTGGTATGCAATAAAGTAGCCTCACTAAAAGTATGACATTTTTAATACATTTGTTTTTGTGACTTACCTTTTTTTGCCCTCTTGACCTGTCTTCCAGCCAGTCAGCCATCTGCTCCTCAATCTCCTCAATAGTTGAAGCTTCTTCATGTAATGGTACATAGGTAATACCTCCAGAGTTAGGGGCTGTATACACTGGAAACTCAGATTTTGGTTTCTTTACTTTTGGCCTTTTTTCTTCTGCAAGGTACAAAATGTCTTTTCAGCTTAAACTGTTGAAAGATCAATAAAAAAGGCTTTTTGCATTTTTTTTTAAACTGACAAATCTGTCAACACCTGCAAGACATATCTAAACGGGGTTGAAAAGATACTATTAGGTAATTACGTTACCTTCAGTGAGTCATAAATGTAAATTAGAAATAAAAGACATCAATTATTTCAAATGCTATAATGATATTGAGCAAGCTGTGAATTGCTGTAAAGGAAAGAGGTTTTACTTGTTTTTAAATTTGCTCATAACAAAGAAGTGGAAAACTGCCAACAAATCTCAGAAAGGTGCAGACATAACATCATAGCTCACTATGTCTGTGCAAAGATGCACCCAGTAGGGTAATATTTAGCTTCAGCAGATTATCTATTCACACCTCTTGTCTTCTGCTGCAACACATTGCTTTAATGAGACCCCATGTTGCATTCTCTCAATTTGCAAATTGCATCGAATTCCCCACTACCATACTACTTCTGTCCCTAGAGGACACTGCACAGTCTCCATTGTAAAGCAGATAGACATGCAGGCAGATTAGCAATTAGGTCATGAAAAACAGGCAGAATAAAACAGCTCCATGCCAATCTGCATGATTTGCATTTACCCTCTCAAAAAGATGTTAATGTTATCATTAACTGTGCTTCCAGACTATGATTTACCATATTAAGAACACAACAAACAGCTATGAGATACACTGCACCATCCTTCTGTATAGTTATTCAATTTAGGATGCCACGGGTATATGAGCAAATATATTTTTCCACAGCAGTATGGTTTTCGTTTGGGACAATCAGCATTAAAGCAATCATATCTTATTCTTGAGAAACAAGCACATAGAAGCAACAGTCCTGTTTACTGTGGGCTGCTGTTTATCCAAAGCTTTCAGGAAATGCTCCTGTTCAGATGAATACATTCAGAAAGCTGATCCCATTAATTCCAATGCTGTACAGTACATTAACTAATATTAATTCAGCACAGGAACTGATTTACACTGAAATTATTGCAGACACAAAGCATTGGTAAGTATACCTAGTTCAGATAAATGGTTGCCAACTGTATTTCTTCTTACAATATCATTCACAATAAAGTGGAGCTGCCTGGAACAAATTGGACTTTTAATGTCTGGGTTAGACCGTAAAGTGGAATACTCAGGTAGCATTTTACGAATTGAGAAATATTTTTAACATGTTCTCTCATACTCACTGGCTGACAATATTCAAATCCCAGCATGTTCAAACCTTTAAGGATATGGCTTTCAAACACATTAATGAGGAAACTAACATGACTCTTGAAACGCAACATTATCAACACTGAATAATTCAAAAGGCTGTGGAGTTTCCCATGATTTTAATTTCTTAAATTGTTTTAGTGCGAATGTTACAAATATTAAAGAAAAAGATGTTGGAAAATGCTAAGCCAGTCTTTGTTCTATTCAGCAAACCACGTAAAGTTAGAGACAATTTTATATTAGTCTAAAGCTGAGCCTGCTATACATATAGCTTTACACAGTAAGTTTGTGTCTATCAGACACTGTACTGAGCCTACTGAAATATTTTACTCATGATTCTTGATGACAATGAGTAATAGGTGAATGTCATCACTCAGCCAATGGACATGGTAAAATACAGTTCTGCTGAGAAGAAAGTTGAAGTCTTTTATGATAGCTGTTCATTATCTGTTAACTAGTCTGACTCCTGTGACAAAAACAGCACACTATTTACATAGCACAGATGTGTCTTACTCTGCACAGCTTCAAGTTGAGCCTGGGTCTCCGCCTCTTCTTTTTCCTTTATTTTCATTTCTTTCCATTCCAGATAAAAATCCTTAACAGCCTACAACAAAAACAAGCACATTGCTGTAAACATAGAAATAAATTAATTAAACAAAGAAATTCAAATCAGTACACAATTGTCAGCTGTCACATTTTTAAGGATATAAACTTCCCCAACATAACCAACTTTACATACTGGTATTACCATACATAAAAACAAAATGAATGACACTATATTGTGTCTGATTAGGACCACAAATTTTGTAATTTAAGTATTAGCAAAGACTAATATTTTTCCAATTTTTAGAAAAAGATACGGACACCCTTCAGCTCTATAAAGAATTTCTTGCATTTACATAAAAGCAGATGCACAATACCAATAGGGTTTTATTTTTCTCCAATTCAGTCAATGTTATAATTACAAATTAAGGAATAATCCTCCAAATTTTAGTGCTGTGAATTAAAATTGGCATAAAGAAAACATGACAGAGAAAAAAATCAATATTAGAGATGTAATTTTAGCAAATCAAGTGAAAATATTTACTGTGCGAACAGTGGAATTCGGAACCTGTGCACGTGCAATGACACTATTAGCATGCTCCAATTGTGAATGCCCCATTTCAAAATTTGTCCTCGATATGCAAGCATTGCACACTGGGCAAATTACCATCTGGAGGGTAATAACTGGAAAGTTGTTCTCCCTGTGCTGATTGATCAACAGCAATCTAAGTACAATAATAGTTAAGAGGTGGATGCACACAATTTCCTTATAAAATCAAATTTAAAATTAACTAAGTGGCAAACATTATTAAAAAGGTGTGTAGAATAAGTATCTAAAGGAACAAAAACAAGTGAGGCTACTAAAACTCTTCCTATTATAGGAGCAACGACTTAGCTAGAGAGTTCATAACCCGATTCCGCTGTCGGGCTGAGCCAAACTGATCCAACTCTGCATGTGAGTGCAAAAGACAAGGCTGCAACCATCTTCAGTTAGAAGTGCCAAGTGGATGATTCATCTCGCCCTCCTCCCGAAGTCCCCTTCAGCCAATTCGATTCACTCCACGTGATATCAAGAAACGGCTGCGTGCACTAGATACAGCAAAGGCTATGGACCCCAACAACATTCCAGCTGTCATGCTGAAGACTTGTGCTCCAGAACTAGCCGCGCCTCTAGCCAAGCTGTTCCAGTATAGCTACAACACTGGCATCTACCCGACAAAGTGGAAAATTGCCTAGGTATATCCTGTCCACAAAAAGCAGGACAAATCAAATCCGGCCAAATACCACCCCAGCAACCTACTCTCAATCAACAGCAAAGTGATGGAAGAAGTCATCGACAGTGCTATCAAGCAGCACTTACTCACCAATAACCTGCTCAACGAGCCTCAGTTTGGGTTCTGCCAAGACCACTCGGCTCCAGACCGCATTACAGCCTTAGTCCAAACATGGACAAAAGAGCTGAATTGCAGAGGTGAGGTGAGAGTGACTGCCCTTGACATCAAGACAGCATTTGACTGAGTGTGGCTCCAAGGAGCCCTAGTAAAATTGAAGTCAAAGGGAATCGGGGGGGGAAAACTCTCCACTGGCTAGGTCATACCTAGCACACAGAAAGATGGTCGTGGTTGTTGGAGGCCAATCATCTCAGCCCCAGGACATCGCTGCAGGAGTTCCTCAGGGCAGTGTCCTAGGCCCAACCATCTTCAGCTGCTTTATTAATGACGTCCCCCTCCATCATAACGTCAGAAGTGGGGATGTTCGCCTATGATTGCATAGTGTTCAGTTCCATTCGCAACTCATCAGACAATGAAGCATTCCATGCCCGCATGCAGCAAGACCTGGACAACATTCAGGCTTAGGCTGACATGTGACAAGTAACATTCACGCCACACAAGTGCCAGGCAATAACCATCTCCAACGAGAGAGTCTCTAACCACCTCCCCATGACATTCAATGGCATTACCATTAACGAATCTCCCACCATCAACATCCTGGGGGTCACCATTAACCAGAAACTTAACTGGACCAGCTGCGTAAATACCGTGACTACAAGAACAGGTGAGAGGTTGGGTATTCTGCAGCGAGTGACTCACCTCCTAACTCCCCAAAGCCTTTCCACCATCTACAAGGCACAAGTCAGGAGTGTGATGGAATACTCTCCACTTGCCTGGATGAGTGTAGCTCCAACAACATTCAAGAAGCTCGACACCATCCAAGACAAAGCAGCCCACTTGATTGGCACCCCATCCACCACCTTAAACATTCTCTCCCTCCACCACCGGCGTACCGTGGCTGCAGCGTGTACCATCTACAAGATGCACTGCAGCAACTCGCCAAGGCTTCAACAGCACTCCCAAACCCGTGACCTATACCACGTAGAAGAACAAGGGCAGCAGGCGCATGGGAACAAAACCACCTGCAAGCTCACCTTCCAAGTCACACACCATCCCGAGTTGGAAATATATCGCCGCCCCTTCATCATTTCTGGGTGAAAATCCTGGCACTCCCTACTTAAAAGCACTGTGGGAATACCTTCACCACACAGACTGCAGCGGTTCAAGGGCAGCTCACCTCCACCTTAGAGGGCAATTAGGATGGGCAATAAAAGCTGGTCTTGCCAGCGACGCCCACATCCCATGAATGAATAAAAAGAAATCCCACGTGGAACCCAACCGGACACTTAGTCAGAAATACCAGCACATCAACTACAAGGTTGGTTATTAGTAGAGCACGGACAGCCATGATTTTAAATGGGACAAGTTCCTACCAATACAATCAGCTGATGTTGGAACAGCTGATGTTTCCGGTTGAGAGTGAGGTAGGTTTGTCTTAGCTTATGCCTGACAGCAGAGTCAGGTACTGCTTCTTATTCTGAAAAAAAAATCACAATCAACTGCCAGTAAAAATCAAATTGGGTGCAAACTTGGAGAATCAGGGATATCTAGACTATACGTGTTTTATTTTGGGCTTTTTTTGGGATAGGTTATGTGAAGGTTGCCTTAAGCAAGTATACTGTAAATTACAAAACAGCCTGCACACATACTCGTCTATCTCGAGCTTTACTTCAGTAATATTTCCTCCCCCCATTTAGTTATGGAGCAATGCATTTTTAACAACTAAAGCGAAGCAGAAAAGGACCAGTTTCTCCTATTTTGTGATGTACCCAGGAACTGAAAATTCCACCATCTTGAATTTCTTAAAGTTCAATTGGTTGCAGCAAATTTCCTTATTCATGTATAAACAGAGTACAATCAGCTATGCAACTAGGAGGTGCATCATATCCAATCCGGATCTTTTCCTCATCCGACATCCACACACACTCACTCCAAAAGGAGTCACTGGATAGAAATCAGAAGCTGGATTTCCAATTCATTTATCACCCCCTCACCCCAGGGAGACCAATGCCAACCTCAGCAGATGCCTCACTGCAAACCTATCTGGCCTAATAGCACAGACCAGAGATTGAACACGAGAGCTTCCCAATCTCTAAAGGTAGGAATATCTTAAGTGAAAGCAGTAGCTTTTACTTGGTCAGAAGCATTTTTTGCCACTACATAAACATTTATCAGTTTTATTTTCTAATATTAAAATTACTTGGCAAATACTATGGGGCAGGTGAGCCGAGGTAAAAAAGTCATTTTCAGCATATATATTTTATGAACTGCTCCAATACAAATAAGGATCCAGTTTGATGACAGATTGTGAAATTGTGCACTGTGCATGCTGGATAATTGGTATAATTATTGTATATTAGCAAAAGAATTGCTTCAGTTTGGAATGTCTTTAATAACTAGAGCCAAAATATATAATTTTGAGATACAAACAAAAAGGTCTGGAATAGAGAGAGACTTAGAGCACAATTACCAAGTAGTATACATAACTGAATGTAATCATTTTAACGCAATGAAGGGATTGAAATCATGACTGGTGTTTCTTCAACAGAGCAATGTAATGTACTGGGTACTTGGGTTATACTTGGACTGTTATTTTAAAAATTTAGTGCACAGCGTTAACTTTTTTTTCCTTTTATTTTCTAATCTCTTAAGTAGGTGTTTAATTCCTAATTAATTATAAGTATGCATGTCTCAACTTTCAAAAGCTTTCAATCTTTGGATATTGCAAAATTTATTACAAAAAATACTTCATGCTTCATAAAACATATTTAACATGGGTAAAATAAAAATTGTTTGGTGAATTGAAGTATAAGATGGACTTCTGCTAATGCTAAACCAAGGTTAAATTGGTTTCTACTTTTTAAATGTCCAGTAAAGTGAATATTCCTTGATGCATTGTTGCAAATATTTTTCCTTGCTTAAATAAGAAGTGCAGTAGAAATTTGGTAGCTCACTCAAATTACAAACATGTATTTATAACCGTGGTCCATTTTGAAGTTCCATCAGAGTGAGTAAAACTGCTCAAGTTTCAAGACAGATCTGGATAAACACGACTTTGCTCGTCCCCACAGTTTTTAATAGCGAGATTTAAGTAGGCAAAGCAGCTGGACACTTTTGTAATTGCAATTCTGTAGACAATGTGCACTGGGCTGCAACTGAAGCAGTGGTTTGAGAGGGGAAGAAAACATCAGGGACTTGGAGGAAAAGCAAAGACCTAGGAGGTCTCAACATAATCACAGTTAATGTTTCCCTGTTGCTTAAGTGTTCCTATTAGAAGCAACGGTCTCAGATACTTGATATGGTACAATATACCAGCATCAACACAGATACACTGATGTACTACAAAAAATTATTGCAAAACTGCAATGGATCATTATGACCTTGTGAACTTGTTTAATTTTAAAAAGTCAGATTTTCAAGAATCGGCTCAATCAAAAATTCGTTTTTAAAATCTATAAAATAATTAACAGGTTAGCAGCAAAATAACATACAACTAAGTTGAAGGAAAGCATAGTCTATGAACTACCCCATAATCTGAAATGTTTCTGTATCTGTACTTATTGATGTCACCCCCATTACTCCATCTTGCAATTCAAGTCTTTTGGTTACAGGCAACCTCAAAGCAAACATTTTAAGCAGAACTGTTCCTTGTGTACCTCCAAGTTCCATTCCAATATCATGATGAATGGGGAGCGAAAACAGACTCCTCACTATATCTATTCGTGCCATCACTAGAGAGAATTTCTTCATGCTACATAAGGAGTTCTGCACAAAACTGCTTCTTCAGGATGCCTCAAACCAGTAGTTTTAAAGCATACAATTAAAGAAAAAAGAATTTGTATTTATATAGCAACTCACAGCCAAGGAATTATCTTTGAAGTGTATTACTATTATGCAGGCAAAGGTTACACAGTTCTGTAGAATACACTTCAATTTTCTTTACATTCTCCCTCCACAACAATTTTCTTCCTTCCTCCCTGAAGTGCCGACTCATAGGAAGTGTACATCTCCAAGTTGCCATTCTTCATGTGTGGGCCTAGGAGGTATCAGGAGGCTTCTCAAGCATGGGAAGAGGTCATTACAGCCAAGGCTAAACCTGTCCTTCACACAAACATACTTTCCATTAGGGCCACCTAGATAGTGCATTGGAGCAGGAAGTCAGGCTGACTTCACCCTATCTGAAAACCCCTTTCGACTTCTTTGAGGAAGTGGCTACACGTGGATTGCGACAACTCTACGACATGATGTATATTAACTTCCAAATAGGCTTATGATAAATAATGAGTGAATTAATAGTGTCCCCTGAAAATGTGAATATAAATATAAGCATATGAGCTGTTGGTCAGGATGGGCAGGAGGAAAACACACCAAGGCACTCCAGCTGCTACATCAAGCAAGATAATTACAGATGAGGAAGGCATATGGATTAGTTCATCCATTCAATTAAGATCCTATGGTCTCCCTCATTGCAGCATCCAATTGTCTTTTTTTTTTAAATTAAATTATTCTATGGGTTGCATCTCCTTGGGAATCTAATATTGCTCACACTGTGTGAAGAATAATTTCCTGATGTTAGCCCTTAATTTACCTTTCACTAGTTTGAATCAGAGTCCCTTTGTCTTGCTTTAGTTTAAAGTAATTTTCTGGATTTAACTTTTCTATACCAACAACCATCGTGTATACCTTTGTAAGATCATCTGTCAGACATCTCCTTTCAAGACTGAAAAACCTAAGCCTCTTAGTCATCATATTTAAGACTTCTGACAGGAAGCCATAGTTCTCAATTTTTGTAGTATGTTGTTCCAAGGTGCATTCTGACTACAGCACTGTACAGTTTGATCATGACTTTCTAACTTGCATGCTACTGTTTTGGCTATACAGTTCAACATTCTATTGGCTATGTTGATGTTGGCAGAGGCCAGGTAGCAGGCTTCTGCTCACCCATCCACTTGGTTAAACAATGGTGCATACTATAGTAGGGCAGGGACCAGAAAGAGACAATTTTATTAAAGAGTAAATTACAACGGTGAACAAAGAAAAACCACAAGTGGTTGCAAGTTTGCTTTTACGTTGGTGATTTGAGCCTCAGTTCCTGACAGGCGAATCTCATGCACCTGGCAGTAACTTGTTGAATTAATCAAGGCCATCTGCCTGGAAGACATTTTTTTTAAATCAGGTATTCTCAACGACAGGCTCAATATATTTGCTAAGCTTACATTAGGTTGCCGCTAGGTGTGGAGATCTGCGTGTCGGAACAGGTGACAAAAGCATCCTTTGAAGGCCAATGTAAAACTAGCTACAGATCACAAGACAGGGCAGGTGGTACTACCAGGTATTCCAATACAGTAAAATTCACTATCAAGTATGCAACTCAATACACTCAGTTCTAATACCAAAACCTGAAACTGCTCAAAAAAATTTACCAGTTCTACGTTCTTTGACAGCACGTCCCAAACCGCAAACCTCTAACACCTAGAAGGACAAGGGCGGCAGGCACACGGGAACACCACCACCTCCAAGATCCCCTCCAAGTCACACCATCATGACTTGGAAATATATCGCCGTTCCTTCATTGTCGCTGGGTCAAAATCCTGGAACTCCCTCCCTAACAGCACTGTGAGAGTACCTTCAGCAAACGGACTGCAGCAGTTCAAGAAGGCGGCTCACCACCACCTTCTCAAGGGCAATTAGGGATGGGCAATAAATGCTGACCATGCCAGTGACACCCACATCCCACAAACTAATAAAAAAAAATGACAAGCCCT